>SJYC01036915.1:0-16061 GCA_006408675.1 Madoqua kirkii | reverse complement strand
GGAATCAAGATTGCCGGGAGAAATATCAATAACCTCAGACACGCAGATGACACCACTCTTATGGCAGAAAGTGAAGAGGAACTAAAAAGCCTCTTGATGAAAGTGAAAAAGGTGAGTGAAAAAGTTGGCTTAAAGCTCAACATTCAGAAAACGAAGATCATGGCATCTGGTCCATCACTTCTTGGGAAATAGATGGACAAACAGTGGAAACAGTGGAAGACTTTATTTTTCTGGGCTCCAAAATCACTGCAGATGGTGACTGCAGCCATGAAATTAAAAGATGCTACTCCTTGGAAGAAAGGTTATGACCAACCTAGATAGCATATTCAAAAGCAGAGACATTACTTTGCCTGCTAAGGTCTGTCTAGTCAAGGCTATGGTTTTTCCAGTAGTCATGTATGGATGTGAGAGTTGGACTGTGAAGAAGGCTGAGTGCTGAAGAATTGATGCTTTTGAACTGTGGTGTTGGAGAAGACTCTAGAGAGTCCCTTGGACTGCAAGGAGATCCAACCAGTCCATTCTGAAGGAGATCAGCCCTGAGATTTCTTTGGAAGGAATGATGCTAAAGCTGAAGCTCCAGTACTTTGGCCACCTCGTGCGAAGAGTTGACTCATTGGAAAAGACTCTGATGCTGGGAGGGACTGGGGGCAGGAGGAGAAGGGGATGACCAAGGATGAGATGGCTAGATGGCATCACTGACTCGATGGACATGAGTCTGAGTGAACTCCGGAAGCTGGTGATGGACAGGGAGGCCCTGCGTGCTGCGATTCATGGGGTCACAAAGAGTTGGATACGACTGAGCGACTGAACTGAACCGATCTTTGTACCTACCTATCTTCTGGTCCCACTTCCTTCTGCCTGCTCTTCGTCCTTTTCACATCCCATCCCTGTGTGACAGTAAATGACTGGTTGTGTGTGTGTTTGGGAGGGTGGGGTGGGAATCTACCACCATTTCCATTTTAAGATAAAAGAAACAGAGTTTCAGAGAGGTTAAGTCAGACCAATCTGAAACTAAAGTCTACAGTCTTAACCACTATGAAGTCTTTCACTTAATTATCACATTACCATTAACACCATTATTAACATTGATCGTAAGAATAACTAAACATTTGACACACTGAGACTCTGCCTTGCAATGAAAGTGAAAGTCGCTCAGTCATGTCCGACTCCGCAATCCCATGGACTATACGGTCCATGGAATATTCCAGGCCAGGATACTGGAGTGGGTAGCCTATCCCTTCTCCAGTGATCTTCCTGACCCAGGAACCGAACCAGGGTCTCCTGCATTGCAGGCACATTCTTTGCCAGCTGAGCTACTAGGGATGTCCTGCAATGAGATAAGGGATAATTTAAATATTAATAGATAATCTCTCTTAATCTTCAAGACAATATTCTAAGACCAGTGCTAATATGATGCTGTTTTACTGACAAGGAAGTGGTAAAGAATGAAGCTAAGTGGTAAACAGCTCAGTGACTCAGTGGTAAAGAATTCACCTGCAATGCAGGAGACAGCAGTTCGATTTCCTGGACAAGGAAAGGGAACCCACTCATATTCTTGTCTGGGAAATTCCAGGGAGAGAGGAGTCTGCTGGGCTGCAGTCCATGGGGTCGCAAAAGAGTCTAACACAACTTATCGACTAAACAATAACAGCAACAACAACAGAGTTCCAGAGAGGTTAACTGATGGCCTAACTAGAATTTAAACTGGACTATGGGACTTCCCTAGTGGCTGAGACGGTTAAGCGCCTGTCTACAATGTGAGAGACCCGGGTTCAGTCCCGGGGCCGGGAAGATCCCCTGGAGAAGGAAATGGCAATCCACTCCAGTACTATTGCCTGGAAAATCCCATGGACAGAGGAGCCTGGTGGGCTACGTGTAGTCCATGGGTTGCAAAGAGTCAGACACAACTGTGCGACTTCACGCCACTTCATCCTTTCTGAGGCATTGCTCTTGGGCACTATATTTTGTAATACTTGAAGAGAGAGAAAGCAAGATTGATGAAACTTGAATGTGAGCGTAAACTTGAACATGCTGAGACCTGTGCAGCCAACCTCAGAGACCCCTTAAAATAAAGGCAAGAGGGGGTCAGAGGATGAGTGAAAGTGTCCACCCCCCACCCCCAGCCCAGCAGCAGGACCCCTCCTCCACCACTTCCAAAGAGGACCACTATCCCTAGTCCAAAGCAATGCCTAGGTCAAAATCTCCATTTTCAATCACCTAAGTCAGTTAGTCTGGACTGTGTGTTCAAATAGGATTTTCTTTCTCTCCTTTTTTTTTTTTTAATTGCAAGGAAGCTTTAAACACTTTGAAAGTGGCCTCAGGGACCAGCTCACAGCAAGCTCTGCATCTCCTCCTTTTGAGGCAAGCATCCCTGCAGCCACTTTGCAAGCTCTGTTTTCAATTACAAAAGCTTGTTTGAACACGGCCTGTCACAGAGGCTGTTCAAACAGGCTTTTGTAATTGAAAAGGAGGAAAAACAAAAGACTTCTAACCTTCTGAAGCCAAGATGGAAGGAGCTGGTCAGACAATTGTGGAACCAAAATGGTGGTCCCCAGGATGGGGACTGGGGCCAGCCAAGAAGAGAGCTTATTGGACTAAGAGAACACAGCCTTGTTCAGTGTCTGTTCTGATGGACAAGAGGGCTGGGAAGGATGTGAATGGAAGAAGAAAACTATAGTGATTGCTACCAACAGCTCCTAAAGAACAATATTAAATCAGTTTTAGATGACCATTCAGAGATAGCCTCAAAGGCCTTTGGTACCTAGAATTTTAAAAATCCCTTCATTTAAAATTTTTTTGCCAATATCTTGGAATTTATCAAGCAAAAATCTCACTTTTTACATATATATCTTTAACTCTTCATGCTTTCTTATCTCACCCTTGGAGCACTTTCAGAATCTACATAGAATTTGGTAACATTGCTTTGTTTTCATTTCATTTTGAGGAAAATGATAATAGCTTCCAATTGAAGTAAATTTCAGGTAAAATTAGATCAATTTAAAAATATTAGGTGAGTACTTCCCTCGTCATACAGTGAATGAGAATCCACTTACCAATGCAGGGGACATGGGTTCAATCCCTGGTCTGGGAACATTCTACCTGTTGCAAAACAACTAAATCCACGCACCACAGCGACTGACCTTGTGTTCTGCAACTACTGAAGTCCACGTACCTACAGGCCGTGCCCCACAGCGAGAGAAGCCACTGCACCAAGAAGCTTGTGCACTGCAACAAAGACCTAGAGCAGCCACATAAAAACCAAACAAACCCCAAGCATTAAGTGAATAACAGAGCTGCGGCTGCTGCTAAGTCTCTTCAGTTGTGTCCGACTCTGTGTGACCCCATTAACAGCAGCCCATGAGGCTCCCCCGTCCCTGGGATTCTCTTGGCAAGAACACTGGAATGGGTTGCCATTTCCTTCTCCAATGCATAAAGTGAAAAGTGAAAGTGAAGTTGCTCAGTCGTGTCCGACTCTTAGCGACCCCATGGACTGCAGCCCACCAGGCTCCTCCGTCCATGGGATTTTCCAGGCTAGAAGACAAAACCGCAGCAAAAGTGACATTGGTATGTAGATGTCATAAAAATAAAGAGGCTGAGGAAAACTGAGTTTGGAGACACTGGTTTGGTGGCTAAGAGTTTGGATTATAGAGTGACTGCATGTATTTGCATCACAGAATACAACCTACCTAAATTTCATAAACCTACATTCTTCCTCTGCAAAATGGGGCTACTAAAAATATCTAACTTAAAATAAGCAATCATCTTTCTATGATTGTTACTAAAAATGATATTACTATTTAGCTTAATGTTTCTCAGATATAAAAAATGAATGGACTCCCTTTAAAGGGAAAACAGTTCTCACCAATGCTTAGTATGGATGAAAGTTTTTGCAGACCTCAAGCATATGGCTAAGGAAGGATATAATTTGTAAACCAAGGATCCAGGCATTACAATCAATCAGTCAAGTGACTGAGGTTTAAGTGATTTATCCAAGGTCATACAACTGTTTAATGATGCATATCTGAACTACTGAATGATAGTCCTTCAAATAGGTTCAGTTCATTTCAGTCACTCAGTCGTGTCCGACTCTTTGCAACCCCATGAATCACAGCACACCAGGCCTCCCTGTCCATCACCATCTCCCAGAGTTCACTCAAACTCACTTCCATTGAGTCTGTGACACCATCCAGTCATCTAATACTCTGTCGTCTCCTTTTCCTCCTGCCCGCAATCCCTCCCAGCATCAGATTCTTTTCCAATGAGTCAACTCTTGAGGTGTCCAAAGTACTGGAGTTTCAGCTTTAGCATCATTCCTTCCAAAGAACATCCAGGACTGATCTCCTTTAGAATGGACTGGTTGGATCTCCTTGCAGTCCAAGAGACTCTCACGAGTCTTCTCCAACATCACAGTTCAAAAGCATCAGTTCTTGGGTGCTCAGCTTTCTTTACACTCCAACTCTCACATCCATACATGACCTCAGGAAAAACCATAGCCTTGACTAGACGGACCTTTGTTGGCAAAGTAATTTCTCTGTTTTTCAAAATGCTATCTAGGTTGGTCATAACTTTTCTTCCAGGAGTCTTTTAATTTCATGGCTGCAGTCACCATCTGCAGTGATTTTGGAGCCCCTAAAAATAAAGTCTGACACTGTTTCCACTGTTTCCCCATCTATTTCCCATGACGTGACGGGACCAGATACCATGATCTTCGTTTTCTGAATGTTGAGTTTTAAGTCAACTTTTTCACTCTCCACTTTCACTTTCGTCAAGAGGCTTTTTAGCTCCTTTTCCCTTCCTGCCATAAGGTGATGTCATCTGCATATCTGAGGTTATTGATATTTCTCCCAGCAATCTTGATTCCAGCTTGTGCTTCTTCCAGCCCAGTCTTTCTCATGAGGTACTCTGCAATAAGTTAAATAATCAGGGTGACAATATACAGCCTTGACGTCCTCCTTTTCCTATTTGGAACCAGTCTGTTGTTCCATGTCCAGGTCTAACTAGTTGCTTCGTGACCTGCATATAGTTATATCAAGAGTCAGGTCAGGTGGTCTGGTATTCCCATCTCTTTCAGAATTTTCCACAGTTTATTTTGATCCACAAAATGCTATCTAGGTTGGTCATAACTTTTCTTCCAGGAGTCTTTTAATTTCATGGCTGCAGTCACCATCTGCAGTGATTTTGGAGCCCCTAAAAATAAAGTCTGACACTGTTTCCACTGTTTCCCCATCTATTTCCCATGACGTGACGGGACCAGATACCATGATCTTCGTTTTCTGAATGTTGAGTTTTAAGTCAACTTTTTCACTCTCCACTTTCACTTTCGTCAAGAGGCTTTTTAGCTCCTTTTCCCTTCCTGCCATAAGGTGATGTCATCTGCATATCTGAGGTTATTGATATTTCTCCCAGCAATCTTGATTCCAGCTTGTGCTTCTTCCAGCCCAGTCTTTCTCATGAGGTACTCTGCAATAAGTTAAATAATCAGGGTGACAATATACAGCCTTGACGTCCTCCTTTTCCTATTTGGAACCAGTCTGTTGTTCCATGTCCAGGTCTAACTAGTTGCTTCGTGACCTGCATATAGTTATATCAAGAGTCAGGTCAGGTGGTCTGGTATTCCCATCTCTTTCAGAATTTTCCACAGTTTATTTTGATCCACAGAGTCAAAGGCTTTGGCATAGTCAATAAAGCAGAAATAGATGTTTTTCTGGAATTTTCTTGCTTTTTCCATGATCCAGTGGGTGTTGGCAATTTGATCTCTGGTTCCTCTGCCTTTTCTAAAACCAGCTTGAACATCTGCAAGTTCACAGTTCACATATTGCTGAAGCCTGGCTTGGAGAATGTTGAGCATTACTTTACTAGCATGTGAGATGAGTGCAACTGTATGGTAGTTTGAGCATTCTTTGGCATTTCCTTTCTTTGGGACTGGAATGAAAATTGACCTTTTCCAGTCCTGTGGCCACTGCTGAGTTTTCCAAATGTGCTGGCATATTGAGTGCAGCACTTTCATAGCATCATCTTTCAGGATTTGAAAGAACTCAAGTGGAATTCCATCACCTCCATTAGCTTTGTTCGTAGTGATGCTTTCTAAGGCCCACTTGACGTCACATTTCAGGATGTCTGGCTCTAGCTGAGGGATCATACCATCATGATTATCTTGGTCATGAAGATCTTTTTTGTACAGTTCTTCTGTGTATTCTTGCCACCTCTTCTTAATATCTTCTGCTTCTGTTAGGTCCATACCATTCCTGTCCTTTATCGAGCCCATCTTTGCATGAAATGTTCCTTGGATATCTCTAATTTTCTTGAAGAGATCTCTGGACTTTCCCATTCTGTTGTTTTCCTCTATTTCTTTGCATTGATCGCTGAGAAAGGCTTTCTTATCTCTTCTTGCTATTCTTTGGAACTCAGCATTCAGACACTTATATCTTTCCTTTTCTCCTTTGTTTTTTGCTTCTCTTCTTTTCTTCCCTTAGAAGAAATGGAGTAGCCATCATGGTCAACAAAAGAGTCCAAAATGCAGTACTTGGATGCAATCTCAAAAATGACAGAATGATCTCTGTTTGTTTCCAAGGCAAACCATTCAGTATCACAGTAAGCCAAGTCTATGCCCCTACCAGTAATGCTGAAGAAGCTAAAGCTGAATGGTTCTATGAAGACCTACAAGACCTTTTAGGACTAACACCCAAAAAAGATGTCCTTTTCATTATAGGGGACTGGAATGCAAAAGTAGGAAGTCAAGAAACACCTGGAGTAACAGGCAAATTTGGCCTTGGAATATGGAATGAAGCAGGGCAAAGGCTAATAGAGTTTGCCAAGAGAACACACCGGTCATAGCAAACACCCTCTTTCAACAACACAAGAGAAGACTCTACACATAGACATTACCAGATGGTCAACACCAACATCAGATTGATTATATTCTTTGCAGCCAAAGATGGAGAAGCTCTATACAGTCAGCAAAAACAACATGGGGAGTTGCCTGTGGCTCAGATCATGAACTCCTTATTGCCAAATTCAGAGTCAAATAGAAGAAAGTAGAGAAAACCACTAGACCATTCAGGTATGACCTAAATCAAATCCCTTATGATTATACAGCGGAAGTGAGAAATAGATTTAAGGGACTAGATCTGATACAGTGCCTGATGAACTATGGAAGGAGGTTTGTGACATTGTACAGGAGACAGGGATCAAGACCATCCCCATGGAAAAGAAAAGCGAAAAAGCAAAATGACTGTCTGAGGAGGCCTTACAAATAGCTGTGATATTCCTTGGCAGTGATTAAATCAAACATCTTGCTGTTGTTGTTCAGTTGCTAAGTCCTATTCTCTACTATTCCATGGACTTCAAAATGCCAGGCTCTTTTGTACTCCACTGTCTCCAGGAGTTTGTTCAGATTCATGTCCATTGAGTCAGTGATGCCATCGAACCACCTCATCCTTGGTCGTCCCCTTGTCCTGCCTTGAATCTTTCCCTGAATCGGTGTCTTTTTGAATGAGTCAGCTCTTTGCATCAGGTGGCCAAAGGATTAGAGCTTCAGCATCAGTCCTTCCAATGAATATTCAGGCTTGATTTTCTTTCATATTGACTGGTTTGATCTCCATGCAGTCTAAGAGACCATAAAAACTCTTCTCCAACACCACAATTTGAAAGCAACAGTTCTTTGGGGGCACTCAGCCTTCTTTATGGGCCAACTGTCACATCCTTATGTGACTCATAGCTTTGACATGTAGTAGAATCTAGATTTTTTTTTTTAATCAATAAATGTGCTCCAGACATGTTGGAATGGACTAATTATTGTGTAGGTCTGTCTGCTCATTGCTGTACTTTTATTGTCCCCATTCTCTTTTCTCTCTATACTAAATTCCAAAAGCACCCCTTCCCCAGTCAATGGAACAACCCCAAATTCCATCATACATTTCTGAAGACACCCCAGGGAGGTAGCATCTCCCTGCGGTTATAAACCTCCAGATGTCCACCATCCATTCCAGCCCTCCTCTGTTAACCCCTCCAGGAGTGCTTCCAAAATGAGGTTTCTGGTGAAGATGCTGGTGAGCACCAGCAGCAGAGAGGGAAGGGCCTGGCTCTACCCGTCATGTGATCACTCACTCACAGTTGTGCTGTGCTCAGTCGCTTCAGTCGTGTCCAACTCTTTGTGACCGCATAGACTGTAGCCCCTCAGACTCCTCTGTCCATGGGATTCTCCAGGCAAGAATACTGTAGTGGGTTGCCATGCCCTCCTCCAGGGGAACTACCCAAACCAGGGATCTTTCCAACTCAGGGATTGAACCCGCATCTCGTATGTCTCTTATGCACTGGGAAGTGTTTTTTCGTTTGTTTGTTTGTTTTTTAACCACTACAACCACCTGGGAAACCCAATCACGCACAGATCTAACATGAGATAGCAATGGATTTTGGGAGGGATGCGCTGTTCTCAAGTCTTCTCTTTCCTCCTTTCACTAAGAAAGACAACTGCATAGCTTCAAGTGACCTACCATTGCATAACAGCTTAACTTCTCTCCTCCAGTCCCTAGCTGAGTTAGAACACCATCCCAGGTGAGCAGGGCCCCTCTCACCAGGTAATCAGGACAACAGGCGGGAAGGGTATGAATCTTCAGATGCCTGTTCTACAAATGATCTCAGGAAAGATGAGCATGGCTCAACAGACTCTTAGAATTGCCATTTGTGATCATGAGCAGGCCTGGGAGAGTGGAGAGGAGAGAGGCTGAGGCAGCGTGGGGAAGGCTTGTGCTGATCTAAGAAAAAGAAAGTTCCTCTTTCAGGAAAAGGGATGGAACTTATCTGAGAGATGGAGAAGGAAACGTGGTTCTCACGTGTCTGGCCTTCCCATTACCCTCTTTTCTAGATAGATAGATAGAAAAGTATGCCTGTGTATAGAGAGAGATAGCTCTAGATGGATAGGTGTTATGAGAGATGCACAGACATGCAACATAAAATTCACCCTTTAACCATTTTAAAGTGGAACTCATTGGCAGTCAGTACATTCACAATGGCGAACGCTTTCATCATCCCAAAAAGGAAACCCCATACCCATTAGCAGTCACTCCCCAATCTCCACCTTCCCTTCAGCCTTAGGCAACCACCAGTCCAGCCTATTTTCTGTCTCTATAGACTTATTTATTCCAGACATTTCATAGAAATGAATTCATACAAGACATGTGACCTTTTGTGCCTGATATTTCTACTTAGCAGAATGTTTTCAAGGCTTTGGTATATTATAGAATGTATGAGTGCTTCATTCTTTTTTATGGCTAAAAAATATTTCTTTGTACAGATCGAGAGCAAATTTGTTTACCCATTGATCAGGGGATGGACAGTGGGCTGCTTCCACCCTTTGGCAAGTGTGAACTGTGATGCTGTGAGCATTAGTGTGCAGGTGGTAGGGAGTGTGTGTGTACGTGTGTGTGTGTGTGCGTGTGCATGCATGTGTACTGTTTAGTCATGTCTGACTGCTCAGTCATGTC
Source organism: Madoqua kirkii (assembly GCA_006408675.1). Taxonomy (NCBI): domain Eukaryota; kingdom Metazoa; phylum Chordata; class Mammalia; order Artiodactyla; family Bovidae; genus Madoqua; species Madoqua kirkii. Next base: position 6,579 of record SJYC01036915.1, on the reverse strand, counting down.
TGACCCCAAGGACTGTAACTTGCCAGGATCCTCCGTCCATGGTAGGGACTATGGGGCAACTGTAGTTCAACAGAAGCTCACCTGCCAAGGTGAGCAGTCTGAGAACTGGTGCTCAGGAGGAATATGTTTTGACATGGAGAGAGGGACCGCATGGGTGACCAGTTCCAGAGGGAGTCTGTGCTGAAGGCAGTCAGCAGGCAGAAGGCACAGCCGTCCTCCTGGAAGAACCAGAGTGTGCAAGGAGAACAAGGAGGTCCGGCACCACCTTAGGGTGCTCCATTGTGGTCAGCTTAGAGAACGTGCTCCTGGTCTCTGCAGAGGAGTCTCTGCACCTGATGCTGCTCCCCAGGCCCGGGGACCCACAGAGTGTCCGAGGATCTGGGGAAGGGAAACAGCATCTCAAGTCATGAAGCTGGGGAGAGACAGATGCACCAGGCCAGAAGGTTCCTGGGATGGTGGCAAAGCTGGGGAGGTCTCTGGGGGTCCCTAAGAGAATGGCAGGAAGGCGTGACAGTTAGGAGCTGACTTTGGAGGCAGAGAATCTAGGTCCAAATTCATGGTTGGCCAGGTCAGGTGCGACGACAAGGCAAATGCTCCAAGCCACGAGAGGCCCCACCCGGTGGCACAGCTTGATCCCAAAGGGCCGCTCCTCAACAGCCCTGACTGCCACTCAGCAGCTCATGGCTCCCTTCTCCCCTGGAGAGGACCCTCCCCACCTTCTTCCAAGGGCCTCCAAGTTCCCTTCGGCCACACTCAAGACTCAAGACAGCTCAGTGCCTCACAGAAAGGAGGTTCAGCAAGGAAGACCCCCTCCTCCACCGCAGCCAGAGCATCCGTCCCTGGTCTGTTCATTTAGAGTTTATTATTTTTCTTATTTAAATTGTAAATTCCTCTTCCCTGGAAGTCTCGCCCAAACTGTCCTGGTATCACGATATTAGCAGCTGGTTCCCCCTCTGGTTACAGATTTTCTGATCACTCGCGTGCATCATCGGGTGCAAAGGGAAATTACCAGCTGCCCCAGCAAGCGGCTGGAGAGGTTAAAGCAGAAACCGTCCAGGGCCGCCCCGGAGTCCTCGGGGAAGAGGCAAGAGGTGAGATCGGGCTGCGGTGGTCTCAGTGCCCATTCCCCAGACAGGGCTGGGTAAGCATGGGGCGCCAGTCTCCTGCACCCTGGCTCAGGAGCACAGCCAGGGAGCAGGAGGCAGGATGCCAGTGTCTTCCAGGCCCAGTGGCTACAATCTTTCAAAGGCTTGAATATTTCACACTTTCTCCTGTGGCTGGGCTCACATGCAGAAATGGAGCGCAATCCCCCTGAATTCCAAATTTACTTTAAGTAATTAAACTCATTTATTTCCATCTGAATACACTACCGGGTTGGAGGAGTTTATGGAAATCTGAGTAAGGAGAATGAATAGATAAATAAATTACTCAGGGAGAGGTGGTTACTGACAGAGATGAGGGGCCAGCAGTAGCTTCCTGCCAGAGTGGACTGGGCACTCGGCACCCCGGACACCTCTAGCCTAAACCCTGTGCCCAGCGAGGGGTGGGGGTGGTTCTCACAAGCACTTGTAGGGGCTGGCGGGTGGGACTCTGCCACCCTGAGCCAGGCAGGAACTTCCCCTTGCTCCTGGAAGACCAGGGACTAGGCAATGTCTGTCCTCAGCGGGGTCCCCTACACCCTGTGGCTCTTTCCCGTTTCCTTCCTTCCTCTCTCCTTTCTGCTTTCCTTTCCCCATTTTCTCATCCCCTTCATTACCCTTCAAGAAATAGTTGCTTTTATCAATAGTCTCATCAGTATCAATGGTTGGCTCCATCTCAAAATCAATTTCACCCTGAGGCCCTCACTGGTCCTACTAAGTAGATAAGGATCTTTTCCCATCTGAGTGCTCCCCCAACTCCCTTCTCTCCCCCTGACAAGGGCATTTTCCTTCTGCCTTTCATCAGCTTCTACACTGCACTATAAGTGGCTTATGTAGAAACTGCAAGTACTCTGAAGGATCTGAACAACTGAGCCAATAAAGATACTCTCCTAGAGAAAGTGGATGAAATAAAGAAACATGCTTGTCCCATCAGAAGCCCCCAGGAAGACAATTATGGGCTGGAGCAGGACCAGATGTCTGCTTCTCAGTCTTCTCTTGAACCTGACTACTTATTACGACCTTTCTATTCTCTGAGACGCTGGGCATGATACCTGTGTCTTAGGAGCTCAATAGTAGGTATGGAACTGCATGGAATATGGAGGGGTCAAATGCCCTTCATCACATCAGAGAGGCTGTATGGGTAGGAATTCATCATTCCTGTGATCCACAGGGTCTGCTGCTCAGTAGCAGCAGGGAGAAGGAGATGTCCACAGGAACCCTACCTGCATTGTGCATGTTCACACACCACCATCACAATTACCCGAAAAATTACTTGTCAATACCCCAAAGAATTAAAAACAGGTACTCAGATGCTTGTACACAAATGTTTGTAGCAGCACCGTTCATAAGAGCCAAAAGATAGAAACTACCCAAATGTCCATCAGCTGATGAACGGAAAATTAAGTGTGGATATCTGTGCAGTGGAATATTATGCCAGCATGAACATGTATGAAGTGATGGCACGCTTCCACACGGATGCAGCCTGAAAGTATGACGCCACATCAGAGAAAGAAGCCAGACACAAAAAGACAAAGATTGTATGAGTCCAGTTAGATGAAATGCCCAGAATGGGCAAATCTGTAGAGGCGGAATGTAAATCAGCAGCTGCCAGGAGACGCAAGGAGGTGGGACAAAGTGAGGCTGGAGAGGAGAGAGGGCGGGGCCCTGCTATGGCAGCTCACTCTGAACAGGGAAGTCTGTGTTTAGCGAAGATCATTCTGGCTACACTTTGAGGATAGATTAGAGGATCCACTGCAGGCCCAGGTAGGGGAAGTGCAGGGAGGCCATCAGGTGTCCAGGGGAGAGGTGATCAGCATCACGGCCATTTTTGTGTGGACACTGATTCCCAGCTCCCAGGACAGAGGAGGCAGGAACCACCTGTAAGTGCCTGGAGGCATCCAGAAATCACTGGGGGCCTCCTCATAACCCAGTCCTCTCCTAACTTCCTTAAATGCCACAGACTGAGACCCACAAGCCACCCCCACACCCACCCTACCACCCAATGTGGCTCCCATGGGTGCAGACAGAACCATCTGGGGATTCCCACATTCTCAGACTGGGATCTTCACCAGCTCCATAATCTTGAGAAAACTACTCAGCATCTTAAACCCTCCGTTTCTATATAAAATTAAGATGAGTCATAGAAGCTCCAGATCTCTCTGGCTATTGGGGGGATTTCACATAAGATGCACATAGAGTTTAGCAGAGGGTCCGAGGCAAACACTTAATGCACGTATATTAAATACGATCACTTATTACCAATATTATCATGTTCTAAAACAGGGGAGCCCTTTGGAAGATCTCAACAGACATTGTTCCAAAGAAGATATACAGATGGTTTAAAAGCACATGAAAAGATGTTCAATATCACTAATTATTAGAGAAATGCAAATTAGAACCACAGTGAGATATCACTTCACACTAGTCAGAATAGCCATCGTCAAAAAAAAATCCACAAGCAATAAATGCTAGAGAGGGTGTGGAGAAAAGAGAACGCTCCTACACTGTTGGTGGGTGGAAAGGTTAACTGGTCTAGTCACTTTGGAGAATAGTATGAACAGTATGGTGAACAGTATGGAAGTTCCTAAAATAAAACTAAAAATGCAGCTAGCACATGATCCGACAATCCGATCCCTGTATTCAGAGAAAACCATAATTTGAAATGATATATGTACCCTGATGTTCATGGAGACACTATTTACAATGGTCAGGAGATGGAAGCAACCTAGATGTCCAACAACAGAGGGATGGATAAAGAGGATGTGGTAAATGGAAGGTTACACAGTCATAAAAATGAATGAAACAGTGCCACTGGCAGCAACATAGACCTACAGATTATCATACTGAATCTGAATGAAGTCAGAGAAAGTTAATATAAGGTGTCATTTTTACGTGGAATCTTCAAAAACAAAGGATACAAATTAACTTATCTACAAGATAGGAATAGAGTTACAGATGGAGAAAATAAATTTGTGCTTTTTATTGTCCAGTCGTGTCCGGCTCCTTGCAACCCCCTGGGCTGTAGCACACCAGGCCTCCCTGTCCCTCACCATCTCCTGAAGTTTGCCCAAGTTCACGTCCATTGCATCAGTGATGCCATCCCATCTCATCCTCTGACGCCCTCTTCTCCTAGACATCTAAATTTGGACATCTGAAGGTGTCCAAATTTAGGGTTACCAAGGGGGAAGGGACAAACTGGAAAACTGGGACTGACATATACACACTCCGTTTAGTTAGTCGCTCAGTCGTGTCCAACTCTTTGCTGCTTCATGTACTGTAGCACACCAGGCCCACCTGTCCATCACCAACTCCCAGAGCTTGCTCAAACTCATGTCCATCAAGTCAGTGATGCCATCCAATCATCTCATTCTCTGTTCTCCCCTTCTCCTCCTGCCTTCAATCTTTCCCAGTATCAGGATCTTGCATAATGTGCCAGTTTTTTGCATCAGGTGGCCAAAGTACTGGAGCTTCAGTTTCAGCATCAGTCCTTCCAATGAACATTTAGGACTGATCTCCTCTAGGATTGACTGGTTTGATCTCCTTGCAGCCCAAGGGACTCTGAAGAGGCTTCTCCAACACCACAGTTCAAAAGAATCAATTCTGTGATGCTCAGCTTTCCTTATGGTCCAACTCTCACATCCATACATGACCACTGGAAAAACCATAGCTTTGACTATCCAAACCTTTCTTGGCAAAGTAATGTCTCTGCTTTTTAATATGCTGTCTAGGTTGATCATAGCTTTCCTTCCTAGGAGCAAGCGTCTTTTAATTTCATGGCTGTAGTCACCATCTGCAGTGCTTTTGGAGCCCCCCAAAATAAAGTCTGTCACTGTTTCCACTATTTCCCCATCTATTTTCCATGAGATGATGGGACTAGATGCCATATTCTTAGTTCTTTGAATGCTGAGTTTTAAGCCAGCTTTTCCACTCTCCTCATTCACTTTCATCAAGAGGCTCTTTAGTTACTCTTTGCTTATATATAGTATACACACTACTATATATAAAATAGATAACTAATAAGGACCTACTATGTAGTACAGGGATCTCTTCTCAATATTCTAAATGGTCTATATGGAAAAGAATCTTAAAAAGAGTGGATTACTGTCTATGTATAATACAGAATGAAGGAGGGCAAAGACTAATAGAGTTTTGCCAAGAAAATGCACTGGTCATAGCAAACACCCACTTCCAACAACATAAGAGAAGGCTCTACACATGGACATCACCAGATGGTCAACATCGAAATCAGACTGATTATATTCCTTGCAGCCAAAGATGGAGAAGCTCTGTATACAGTCAACAAAAACAAGACCAGGAGCTGACTGTGGCTCAGATAATGAATTCCTTATTACAAAATTCAGACTTAAATTGAAGAAAGTAGGGAAAATGATTAGATCATTCAGACATGACATAAATCAAATCCTTAATGATTATACAGTGGAAGTAAGAAATAGATTTAAGGGACTAGATCTGATAGATAGAGTGCCTAAAGAACTATGGACAAAGGTTCATGACATTGTACAGGAGACGGGGATCGAGACCATCCCCATGGAAAAGAAATGCAAAAAAAGCAAAATGGCTGTCTGAGGAGGCCTTACAAATAGCTGTGAAAAGAAGAGAAGTGAAAAGCAAAGGAGAAAAGGAAAGATAGAAGCATCGGAATGCAGAGTTCCAAGGAACAGCAAGAAGAGATAAGAAAGGCTTCCTAAGTGATCAATGCAAAGAAATAGAGGAAAACAACAGAATGGGAAAGACTAGAGATCTCTTCAAGAAAATTAGAGACACCAAGGGAACATTTGATGCAAAGACAGGCTTGATAAAGGACAGAAATGGTATGGACCTAACGGAAGTAGAAGATATTAAGAAGAGGTGGCAAGAATACACAGAAGAACAGAACTATACAAAAAAAATTCTTCATGACCAAGATAATCACGATTGTGTGATCACTCAGCTAGAGCCAGACATCCTGAAACGTGAAGTCAAGTGGGCCTTAGAAAGCGTCACTACGAACAAAGCTAGTGGAGGTGATGGAATTCCAGTTGAGCTCTTTCAAATTCTGAAAGATGATGCTATGAAAGTGCTGCACTCAATATGCCAGCACATTTGGAAAACTCAGCAGTGGCCACAGGACTGGAAAAGGGCAGTTTTCATTCCAATCCCAAAGAAAGGCAATGCCAAAGAATGCTCAGACTACTGCACAATTGCACTCATCTCACATGCTAGTAAAGTAATGCTCAAAATTCTCAAAGCCAGGCTTCAGCAGTATGTGAACTGTGAACTTTCAGATGTTCCAGCTGGTTTTAGAAAAGACAGAAGAACCACAGATCAAATTGCCAACATCATGGAAAAAGTGAGAGAGTTCCAGAAAAACATCTATTTCTGCTTTATTGACTATGCCAAAGCCTTTGACTGTGTGGATCACAATAAACTGTGGAAAATT
>SJYC01036913.1:0-22273 GCA_006408675.1 Madoqua kirkii | reverse complement strand
CATGGGGACGCAAAGTGTCAGAAACGACTGAGCGACAAACACTCCCAGTCTTACAGATGAGGAAAGAGAGATGCACAAAGAATCACCTCCTTGAGGTAACACAGCTGGTAAGTAGGAGAGAAGGGGGGTGAACCCAGGCCTGGGGTCTGGAACTCTGGGAGCTGAGCCCCCACCCTGGCCACACCCAGTGGGGGTGCTGGGCAGGACTGTGATGCTGTGACTCACAACAAATGTGTATTTCACCTTCATCTGCATTCCTGGTTCTAAATTGCTAAACCTCTCAGAATTTCCTAAGTGTTGAGAGCAATCAAGGTGCCTTTTGTTATATTAATTAGCGGCTTTTGGAAAGCCCCCAGGTCACCTAAGGATGGGGGCTGATTTCCCGGGGAGCCAACCAGGTGATTAGAGTGATTAGAGGCTTGGAACTTTCAATCCTAACCCAGGCCCCCTGCGTGGGTGGGGGCGGGCGGAGGGGTGGACGGAGGGGCCACCTGAGATTCAGTTCAGTCTTCAACCAATAGCCAATGACACACTGACTTAAGGAAGGCTCCAGAAAGCCTCAGAGGACTGGGTTTGGAGAGCCTGAGGGCTGGTGAGCACACGGGGACCTGGGGGGAGTGGCGAGAGGGCTCAGAGTCACTGCGTCTCCTTCCCAGGTGACTTGCCCCGTGTGGCTCTTCCATCAGGCTGTTGAGTTACGTCCTTTATAACACACTAGAAACCTAACAGATGAACCTATCTGCAGGGCAGGAATAGAGATGCACACACAGAAAACAGACGTGTGGGCACAAAAGGGAAGGGGACGGACTGGGAGGTTAGGATTAACATATATACACTGTGCTGTGCTTAGCCACTCAGTGGTGTCCAACTCTTGGCAGCCCTGTGAACTATAGCCCGCCAGACTCCTCTGGCCATGAGAGTCTCCAGGCAAGAATACTGGAGGGGGTAGACATGCCTTCCTCCAGGGGATCTTCCTGACCCAAGGATCGAACCCAGATCTCCAGCTTTGCAGGTGGATTCTTTACCTTCTGAGCCATCAGGGAAGCCTGTGTATATACACTGCCATGTGTGAAATAGTTGGAAGCTGCTGTATAACACAGGGAGCTCAGCTCGGTGCTCTGTAATGACCCAGAGGGGTGGGATGACGGGGTTGGAGGGAGGTCCAAGAGGGAGGGGATATAGGTATTCACATAGGTGACTCACTCTACTGTAGAGCAGAAATTAACACAGCATTGTAAAGCAATTATATTCCAATAAAAAGTAAACTGGTAACCCAGTAAGTAAAATAGTTCTGCACCCTGTGAGCCACTCTAAAGAAGTAATTGTACCCAAGAGATGGGGTGTGGTCATTGGAACCCCTGACCTATAGGCAGTCAGGCAAAATCATGGGATCTTCTTGGACTGGCATCTGATCTGGCGCATCAGGGGGATATGTGGGGCTGTCTTGTATGACTGAACTTAGCCTGTCGGACTGGACGCTGTCTGCAGGTAGCTAACATCAGAATTGAGATAAACTATAGGGCAACTGCTGGTGTCAGAGAATGGCTTCTTGTGGGAAAAAAACCCACACCTCTGAATTGCTGGAGCAGAATCCTAGGGTCACCCTCTCAGCTGGGGGTCTCCCAACAGGCACCATGCACACCTGCAGCTGAGCACTTTCCTCAGTGACGATTCAAGCCCCCACCCCCAGCACGTGACTTGAGAGCCAGACCCAGGGTTCAGAGTAGAAGTCCCAGAACCCACAGGACCTCCTGGCACCCAGCAGATGTCAGTCAATGAGAGCATAAGTAAGAAAGGCACCTCTTGCCTCCAAACTCCAGGAATGAGTATAATTCATTTCTTTATTTTGGTTTCAAAGCAAATTTCTCCAAGAAACATTAGCATGGGGAAAATTTCTGAAGGGGACCACAGAGGAGAGAGCTCAGATCAAGTTAGGATCTCTGTGGGATACTGACCACATCCCAGTCTCTCTGCTGGTCACTTAGAGAGAGAAAGGAGGGTGTGCCCCTCTGTACATGGAACTACCCAGGCAAAAACACTCGAGTAGGTTGCCATTTCCTTCTCCAGAGGATCTTCCTGGCCCAGGAATCAAACCCATGTCCCGTGCATTAGCAGGCAGATTCTTAACCACTGAACCACCTGGGAAGCCCTCTGAAAACGCCAGACAGCTCTGTCTGTCCTGACCCCACTCCCTATAGGTCAAAAAAGATCACATTTTTAGCTAACATTCTGTGTGACACTTTTCTCAACTCTGCAAGTTGCTGTTTTAACTAACAGCTTTCTTTTGGGGCATCAGATGGAAGATTGGATGGTTTAAGGGAGTGGGGAATGTGGTTGGATTTGAATTTTTTTTTCCTCCAAAGCCTCCAGGAGTCTAATGTGACATTCTGGGTAAGAACACAGCCTCATGCATGTGCATATGACATCTCCCTTAACGATGTACGAAATCGCTGTATGGAGACAGATCACCAGCAGGGCAGAGAGGAACCGGCGAGAGACGCCATCAGCCTGGCAAGCTGTGACCGCCACTGCTACTTCAGAAGAAACGGGCGAGGCTAAGAGGTCCCGGGGCTCTCCATCTGTAAAGTGCTCATCCACAAGGGATGCAGAGAACATCTGGCCTCAGTGCCCAGACTTGACAAGATCCGATGTCATTCGCATGCAGGCTCGCAAGGCAATAGCTCATGCGTCCCCCGCTGCTGGGCCCAGGTGAGAAATCAGCTCCCCCAGTAGAAGCTCCAGCTATTGCTAGGAGATTCTAATGGGACTCTGGGCTTCCCTAGTGGCTCAGAGGTAAAGAAACCATCTGCCAATGCAGGAGATGAGCGTTTGATCCCTGGGTTGGAAAGATTCTCTGGAGAAGGAAGTGGCAACCCACTCCACTATATTCTTGCCTGGGAAATTCCATGGAACAGAGGAACCTGGAAGGGCTCCATGAGGTTGAAAAGAATTGGACTCGACTTGGTGACTAAACAGCAGTGGCAGCAGCGGGACTCTGAAAGCACCAGAGCCTGATGGAATGGGAGAAAGAATTTCTCCCCAAGTGGATGCCACACTTTGCCTGCGAGGTACTGAAGTCCCCTCACAGAGCTTCTTGTAATCACCTCTGGATCTCACCCACCCCGCATCAAGGGCTTCCATGAGAACTGTTTGTTCCTGTGACCACTAGACCTCTACAGACCGGGCGACTGAGTGACAGAGGAGTTAGGGAGTCGGCTTCATCCAGCTCAAAGGTGGAAGGAGGGAGACTGCAGGTGACTAATCCACGGGACTTCCATGGGCTACACTTGGAAAAGTCATGCATCACTCTGATGCTGCCTGTGCTCAGCTGCATCTGACTCTGTGCAACCCCATGGACTATAGCCCACCAGCCTCCTCTGTCCCTGGGATTTTCCAGGCAATAGTGGGGATGCCATTTCCTCCTCCAGAGGATATTCCTGATCCAGGAATCAAACTCACATCTCCTGAATCTCCTGCACTGGCAGCCAGATTTTTTTTTTTTTTAACCACTGAGCCATCTGGGAAGCCCTACGTCACTCTGCCCACTTTCCATTGGCTGGAACTCAGTTACATGGTCCCATTAAACCACAAGGGATGCTGGGAAATGGCACTAGAGGTAAAGAACCTACCTGTCAATACAGAAGATGTAAGAGAGGCAGGTTCGATCCCTGGGTCAAGAAAATCCCCTGGAGGAGGGTATGGCAAGGCACTCCAACATTCTTGCCTGGAGAATCCCATGGACAGAGGAGCCTGTCCACGGCTACAGTCCATGGGGTTGCATGACTGAAGCAACTTAGTACACAGGTACATGAGACCAAAGGGGAAAAGGCATTGGTTTTGGCAAATTCAGAGCTGTCTCTACCACAGGCACTAAGCAAAGCCCTGGGAGCTCTAATGAGTCTGGGAAGCCTGATTAAAAAATAGACTCTATCATCTTTCAGTCATCCATCGCGTCCCCTCCCAGAGTTACAGTGAAATCTTTCAGACCTACCCCTGGACAGTGTTCAGAGGAAGAGGAGGTGGAGGTGAAAGTAATCGATGAGGACTCTCTGGAGCTGTCTGGATGGTGCTCAAATGTAACATTGAGGACCATTTACTGACAGCCTGCTCTGTACCAGGCTCTGTATCCCCACAACATAGCTGCCTTATCTCATGCAATCCTTACCCTCACGGTTTTCCCTGATAGCTCAGACGGTAAAAAAAAGGAAAAAAAAGTCTGCCTGCCAATGCAAGAGATGTGGGTTTGATCTCTGGGCCAGGAAAATTCCCCTGGAGAAGTAAATGGCAACCCACATCAATATTCTTGCCTAGGAAAATCCAATGGACAGAGGAGCCTGGTGGGCTACAACCCACGGGGTTGCAAAGAGTCGGACAGGAAAGGAGCAACGGAGCACACACGTACACGTTGATGGAGTCAGACTGTAACAATGACTGTCCCCATCTCACAGAAGCAGAGGTGCTGAGAGGTCACACAGCAATCCCAAGAAAACTGGAAATCATATCCAGGTGAGCCTGATCTCCAGCGTTTGCCCCACTGGCTTTTACATGTCTGTGCTTTTTTCTTCCCCTTACGATTCTGTTTTGAGAAATAGAGTTTGTACCTTCCAGTCATATTATTTAAACCACAGCATTAGCTCACTCAGAAAGGAAAACATTTTCATAAAATATTCAGTACATGAAATATGAAAGAAAAGAAATATATCCACAGGAAAGTCACTAATCAAAGTGATTTTCTCATCCAGTTGCCTTATGTGGCTGGTGTTCTAGTCAGAACACGAAAGAAACAAAGGGCGGATGGCTGAAAATCCCATGCTTATCAGACGGAGCTGCCTGGAATGCTCTTAGCTTCAAACAAACAGCCTTCCGATTCCAGAAGAAGAGAGACGCGCGTGGTCGCATTCCTCTCTCAGAACAATTCCGGGAGCTGTCTGTGGGGACCCATGGGTGCCTGCCACCCACATCTGGGACTACATTGCTATGAGGCTATCAGTCTGTTTACCTACACAGGGAGATGGAACACCAAGATGGGTCGTTATCAAGTAGCCTGGTTTCCTTCTCGGAGAATCTGCAGAAGAGAGTCATGAGGGACCGAGCTGAACCTCTGCTACTGTTTCCTGATTTGCTTTCTCTTTTTGGGTGTGGGGAAACCCCTCCCCCCCCCCCGCCTGCCGCCACTGGTTGAAATGTGCGCCTAATTTTGTAAACACCTGGAATCAGAATGTGTTTTTAAATCAATATTGTGTTGCTTCTGGTCTCCATTCCCTCCCCTTCTCTCCAAAAAAAGGCGCCATGACAGTGAGGCTGTGATTTATAACCCTTGATATCTGAGGATGGGGGGAGTAGAGCTCATAGGACTAAATGGCTCAGAACTGGAGTGTCCACCTCTCCCATTCACCCTGCAGGCCTAATCCTGTGACTGTAAATTGGCCACCCACGGAGGCTTTGAGCAGCAGATCCCAAGGGCAGAGGCTGGCTCACTCAAATTAAAAATACACACCAAGCTAAAGGAGCCAGCAAAGCCAACAACCATTTTCATTTTCAAAAATGAGACCACATTTTAAATATTCATTTGAATGTATAGTAATAAATGATTACACATTTTAATCTGTTTTCTGTTTGACAATACTTCATTTGCAGACTCTTCATAGCTTTTAAAAATAGATCCAGAGTCCAGATCCCCACAGCATGAAATTTTTCACGTTCTCTAATTTGCAGCAATGTATTTGTGTCAAATTTAGTCTACAAGTTGCCCTAGGGTACGTTGGCACTGGGTGGCTGAGAAGTCACCTGCAGCTTGAGCCCAGGCATCACACAGGGCTGTGGATCAATCCTGGGTCTAGGGTGCCTCTGCAGTCGACAGACTCTCCTCTGAGATAAGCGACCCAAGCTCTGCTTAGTACTTGTGTTAGAGACAGCTACCATCCCTTTCCCCCTTCGAGTTCACAGTTAGACCACATTTCCCAGCCTCCCCTGCAGTTCAGTGGGACCACGTGACTGAGTTCTGGCCAATGGGAGGTGGCAGAAGTGACATATGACTTTGCCCCTTAACAAGTTGCCTGAAGGGTCACCTGTACTCTTCCTGGTTCCATCTCCCAGCGGAATGAAGCTGATCCCGAGGCAACTTTGCAACTCCTCTGTTCCTCAATTGCATGATTTATAAAATGGGCGCAAACATAGAATCCACTTTGGACTTGTTTTGAGGACTATTTAATGAAGAAGAAATAAGACCGCAGAACTTAGTAGCTGACCTTAAGTACTGTGAAATCCAAGTTTAAGGCTTGGCTCACAGTCATGCCACTCAGGGGCAAGTTTTTTAACCTCTCCATCTATTTCCCATCCTCTAAAACAGGGATAACAATACTCCCTGGATAGTAATGTGGTGGAAGTAATTTTTTTAAAAGATAGAAAATGCTTAGAATATAATAAACCTGCCATCTAGTGAGTACTCTGTAAGTCTTACCCGCTACTAATACTGTTACTACTGCTGCTACTATTGCTATCTTAATAATTACTATGCTTAGAAGAGTGTCTGGTGCATAGTACTCTTCATAAATGTTCTGGTTCAGTTGCTCAGTTGCATCCAACTCTTTTGTGACCCCATGGACTGTAGCCCACTAGGCTCCTCTGTCCATGAGATTGCCCAGGCAAGAATACTGGAGTAGGTTGCCATTTCCTTCTCCAGGGGATCAAACCCGCATCTGCTGCACTGCAGGCAGATTCTTTCCCATCTGAGCCACCAGCGAAGCCCATTTATCACCATGTTTGTAAAACACCTGCAACAATAGTCTCTATCAGAAGTCAGTGAAATAATAGGCACAAAGCCTTATCATGGTACCTAGGATTGAAAACACATCAGCCTTGAATAACCTCTGGTCCTATTCAGTGCCACATGTGCTCTGGTGGGAAAGAAGGCTCAGTGGGTCAAGACCAGACTCTGGGCACGGATGATGTAACAAAGGAGGTAGAGACGGAATGCACGAACACCAAACTTCACCTTTTCCATAATATGAGCTGGACACCATCCAGTTCTGGACTTGGACCAACTAGAATCAGAAGGCAATCCAGAGCCAAGAATGGAGAGAGTTCCTAACGTGGAAACTTAGACCCAGAAAGTGTCCCTACAGAGGACTCAGTGGGTCCACAGACTTGGATAAGAAAAAAATAAAATTTTGTTTCCAGTAACCTCTAATTGTAATCTAGCATTCTCTTTAGTGAGGCTTCTCTGGTGCTCAGATGGTACAGAATCTGTCTGCAATGTAGGAGACCCAGATTCAATCCCTAAATCAGGAAGATCCCTTAGAAGGGGGAATGGCTACTCACTCTAATATTCTTGCCTGGAAAATCCCATGGACAGAGGAGCCTGGCAGTCTCCATGGGGGTGCAGAACTGGACATGACTTAGTGACTCATCGGTTGGGTTCATTCCCTTTAGAATCACTTTGCCCACAAAAGTGCATATAGTCGAAGCCATTGTTTTCCAGTAGTCATGTACAGATGTGAAAGTTGAGCCATAAAGAAGGCCGAATGCTGAGAATTGATGCTTTTGAATTGTGTGGCTAGAGAAGACTCTTGAGAGTCCCTTGGACTGCAAGGATATCAACCCAGTCAATTCTACAGGAAATCAACCCTGAATATTCTTTGGAAGGACTGATGCTGAAGCTCCAAAATTTTAGCCAGCTGATGAGAAGAGCCAACTCATTGGAAAAGGCCCTGATGCTGGGAAAGACAGAAGGCAAAAGGAGAAGGGGGTGACATTAGGATGAGATGGTTAGATAGCGTCTCTGACTCAATGGACATGAACTTGAGCAAGGTTCGGGAGACAGCAGAAGACAGGGGAACCTGGCAGGCTGCAGTCCATGGGGTCGCAGAAGTCAGGCACTTCTTAGCCACTAAATAACAACAAATTCCTTTTAATTATAAATATAAGCAGCAATTAACTTAGACCCAGAAAGTGTCCCTACAGAGGACTCAGTGGGTCCACAGACTTGGATAAGAAAAAAATAAAATTTTGTTTCCAGTAACCTCTAATTGTAATCTAGCATTCTCTTTAGTGAGGCTTCTCTGGTGCTCAGATGGTACAGAATCTGTCTGCAATGTAGGAGACCCAGATTCAATCCCTAAATCAGGAAGATCCCTTAGAAGGGGGAATGGCTACTCACTCTAATATTCTTGCCTGGAAAATCCCATGGACAGAGGAGCCTGGCAGTCTCCATGGGGGTGCAGAACTGGACATGACTTAGTGACTCATCGGTTGGGTTCATTCCCTTTAGAATCACTTTGCCCACAAAAGTGCATATAGTCGAAGCCATTGTTTTCCAGTAGTCATGTACAGATGTGAAAGTTGAGCCATAAAGAAGGCCGAATGCTGAGAATTGATGCTTTTGAATTGTGTGGCTAGAGAAGACTCTTGAGAGTCCCTTGGACTGCAAGGATATCAACCCAGTCAATTCTACAGGAAATCAACCCTGAATATTCTTTGGAAGGACTGATGCCGAAGCTCCAAAATTTTAGCCAGCTGATGAGAAGAGCCAACTCATTGGAAAAGGCCCTGATGCTGGGAAAGACAGAAGGCAAAAGGAGAAGGGGGTGACATTAGGATGAGATGGTTAGATAGCGTCTCTGACTCAATGGACATGAACTTGAGCAAGGTTCGGGAGACAGCAGAAGACAGGGGAACCTGGCAGGCTGCAGTCCATGGGGTCGCAGAAGTCAGGCACTTCTTAGCCACTAAATAACAACAAATTCCTTTTAATTATAAATATAAGCAGCAATTCACAGTAGGATTACCAGTACCTGTGAGTTTGTCACCTACAGAATCCACAGAATTTTTTTAGTCATAACATTATAATTGTCATAGATATCTCAAAATGTCATAAACTTGTTGCTGTTTCCAAGTTACAGTAATCATTAAATTTGTTATTTAATGTATTACAAAAGAAAACAACAATTTTACTGGATCACATTTATTATTTTAGTAAATGCATTTCAATACATTTTCTTTAGTGATCCTAAGTATTTCATATTACATATTTTAAAACTTTATTCTCAGCTGGTGCTAGTGATATAAAAAAAAACTTGCCTGCCAAAGCAAGATGTAAGAGATGCCTGTTTGATCCCTGGATTGGCAAGATCCCCTGGAGGAGGGCATGGCAATTCCCTCCAGTATTCTTGCCTGGAGAATCCCATGGACAGAGGAGCCTGGCAGGCTACAGTCCACGGGGTTGCAAAGAATCAGACACGACTGGGGCAACTTAGCACACAGGCACACATTCTCCAAAAAGACCCACCATTCTCCTCAGATGTCAAAGGGACTCATGAAACACAAAATGGTTTGTGTTGGATGGTGCAAGTTCCTTGGTCTGGGTCTCGAGGTCCTTCAGTTCTACACAACTGAAGAGGTAGGTCAGAACTGTAGACCCCTGCTGGTGACCACCCAGGTGTCTTCCCAAGCCCTCTGCTACTATATCTATAATGAGAAGCTCAACACATTTCCCCAAAATCCTCCATAGGATTATTACAAGAATCAAATATGGTGCCAAATGTGAATCTACTGGCTGAAAGGAGTAGGTTCTGCGTAAACTTGCTTTGGCAACTCAACAGACCCTTCAGATTCCTCCTGGGGGTCCTGCATGTTGCTCGCAGGTCCTCCTCCTAGGATGCTACAGAAGGAAAGCTGCCAAGGGCTGTGGGAGGCAGAGACCATTGGAGGCACTGCTGTCACATTACGAATTGAGCCCTGGCTGGATCCCTTGCTAACGATAGTCTCATCACTTTGAACCTCTGTTTCCTCTTCTTATGACAGAAAGAATGACACTGGAATAAGAAAAACCCATGCAAAGCGTAAAACAGAGTGCCTGCCACGTAACCACAGTATAGGGTTTGGTGACGCATGGTGGTTGGGATAACAGAGATGACTATTATCATCATTATCACACGGTGGCAGGTATGTACTACTCATGGACTATCTATGTGAACCTCACATTTCCAAACCCCTTGCCTGTGGGCACAGTGGGACACATTTTAGCTGGTGGATTGTGGGTGCAAGTGATGGGTGCCATTTCTGTGCTGAGACAGTGAAAAAGACATGTGAGATTCCCTCATTCTCTTTCTTCCCCTGCCATAGGGATGGTGGAGGTGTGTGCTGACATGGTGGAGCCACAGGATAGAGCAGCCTGTATCTCTTGATCACTAGGAGAGAGTCCCCAGGAGAGTCACTCTGTGCTCACTGGATTGGTTCCCTGAGCAAGAAATAAGCCTCAATGGGTGAGCCATTGAGATTTCCTGGTTAACCTGTTACTTCAGCACCACCTAACCTCTCCTGACTAATATATTAACTAAGAAAACCTCAAAGAAATAGACAACACCTACACCTTTAATGATGACAATGGCTAAGTCTACACGAGACACACTTAGAATTCAGCACCATCTACAAGGGCATGAGTAGATAGCCCACTGGCAAATCTGGAGAGAAGCTAGTCCAAAGACTGAACGTAGTCCAAGGAGAGATGCTAAGAGGTCACTCACTCCACTGTCTGCATTCCATCTGAAAACCCTGCTGACCCAGGACAGCATTTACTCGGGAAATGAGGTAGTCTCCCAAGACACCATGTCTGTAGACGTTAGCTGAACCACTGAGGTGCTCCTCCTACACACCATCCTCTCTCCTTCCCACCAAAGGTTCACGGAACTCTTGAGCAATGCAAAAAGCTCTCAGTATCCATGTTGCCCCCAGTATGTAAGGAGGAGGGTGTGGAGGACCAGGATCCCTGTCTATGGCGCCGCTCGGGATGGTACAGGGGCAAAGTATAAGGCGTAATTAACACATTTCAAACCAGCATGTAAAACGTGTCAGCTGTTTTGAGTGTTAATTAATATTTTTGCAAACTAATTACATTAGAATGACAAGGCCAGGAAGACACTGAAAGAGTTTACCAATTTTGTTCCGCTCCTCTTGTTTAACTGGCTACGTGGATTACCACTTTATTCAATTTTTATTTTTTTTTTAATTTACCAGAAATGATCTAAACACCATGCTATTTCACAGCTATCATCATTTATTCATAGCTCAATAGAGGAAGCCAGAATAGCAATAACTCTTTCTTTTTTTTCTCCTCCTAATTGTCATTCTGGGGAGATAAGTGGAATATCAGCCTCGAGTCAAGCTACATTAGTGCCGAGAAGCAGGCTCAGTCATGAAGTTTCTCCAGTGTGCGCTAGTATCATTTGTCATGAGAGGTTTGTGCTGAGCAATCAGACTGTAACCCAAGGGGGTGTTCAAGCCTGCTTTCCCCATCTTGGCTGGGCTGCTGGTGCCAAAGGCAAATTGCCTAGAATCAAACACTAGCTCTGCCTGCTAGCCGTAAGGCCATGGATGGATCCCATCAACTCTTCTGAGCCTTTGTTTTCTCACCCATTAAATGAAGGTTATTTACGTGAATACTTATCCACCCAAGTCTGTTGGAAAGAAGAAATGAGGTGATCCATGTAAAATTCTCGGCACTGTGCCTGGCAGGCAGTGGACATCCAATAAATGCTGGCTGCTCTCACGGCCACCACCACCACCACTGTCATCAAGGGTCTTCTTTCCTGCTGCCCCTACAGTCAGGTGCCAACCCATGTGTCTGGGGGATTTCCCAATTCTCCTGTCCATCCCTCACCTATATGCACAGTAAACCCAAGGCAGTCTCTCTGCTGTTTGCCAAACTTGGTCCAGATGATTAAAATACGCCATGCACCATGGTATCCAGGGCTACGACCCCTAATGCCTCTTACTGACCTTAATGCTAGGGCACAGGGGTGGGTGGGAGAGGAGGATGACTTGATCACTCCCTGTAGGTGTTCGTCCCCTCCCTTGAATCCTCCTCTATTTTAGAACTAGAATAAAAAGCATCTGTTCATCCATCTGTGTATTTTATTAGGTTTGGGGCTCTATGAGAGCAGATTTGTCTTATTCATTTTACGTGTGTGCATGCTAAGTCACTTCAGTCGTGTCAGACTCTTTGCGATCCCAGGACTGCATGCAGCCCTGCAGGCTCCTCTGACCATGGGATTCCCCAGGCAAGAAAACTGGAGTGGGTTGCCATTCCCTCCTCCAGGGGATCTCTTTGATCCAGGGATCGAACCAGGGTCTCCTGCATTGCAGGTAGATTCTTTACTATCTGAGCCACCAGGCTCTCAAAAAAATAGTGATGTAAAAATAGATGCCCTTTTTGCTTGCTGCATCAGAGCACGCTCCTCCAAAGAGATCCATCTGCTAATGAGTATGTGGTCCACAGGTTTCCAGAACCTCTGAGCCTGGGCTGATTCCAGCCACAATCCCTCTTCCCTCATCCACTAGTCTTTCTATGATTCTCTCAGGGGCAGCTCACAGTTCCCCATATGGAGCTTCTCCTTCTCTGGCCTGTTACAAACCTTTGCCTTTGGCCTCAGTTTCCACAGCCAGTTGAACTCCTACCACCCAGGCTGATTCTGAACATCCCAACACTCCCCTTCAACTGTTACATCTTTAAGCCCCCTCCATGGAAGCCCCATCCCCGTGGATCAGTCCATTTCTCCTTTGCCATTGATAAAGACAGGCTAAACTATCAGAGTGATGTGACATTACAGACCCTAGCAGGCTGGAGCCTCTGCTGTTGGGTCTAATTTGGTGCATTGAGTCTGAGAGCTGGAGTGAGATGTCAGCCTGGAGCATACCTTTTGATCTTAAGTAGTCAGAAGGTTGGAGTGTATAACGCTATGGAAATAAATGGTGTCAAAACTGTAGGAAATAATTTATGGTGTGGGAATGGGCTCTGTGATCACAGGGCCCTCACAACATCTTGAAACACAGAGTCGACGAGGTTGGTTGAGCTGTGGCAGGGGCAGGCAGGCAGGAGGGAGAAAGGAGGAGAGACTGGGTTTTTCTCAGGGGAGTTGGGAGGCCCAGTCTATGTTCCAGAGAAACAGGAAGTGACTTCCGGTTTAAGCTTGTCACTTCAACTGACTTTGGGGTCTGAGAGCCATGGATGAGATTCTTGATCTCTTTCCTAGGATTCTGTAACTTGCTTAATTAAGAAACTTGAACCTTGGTTTGCTCATCTGTAAAATAGGAAAAATACTAGTGGTCACTGCATAGGCCTCTTGTAAGGGTGAAATTAAATAAGTTATATAACATATCTTGTAGAGTGCCTGGCATATAGTCAGATACTAATTAAGACCCAATGGACTTTTTCTTTCCCTTAGTTACTCTTTTTCATTAACCTCATTGCAATGTACAAGTGGTGAGATTCTTCTAACTCATCCTCAAAAACTCAGAATAACAGAAACCAATTTTTTTCTGATATAAGCAGTAGAAAGAGAATTTTTTGACTGCTCGCCTTTCTTAGGGACCTTCACTTAATTTCCAAGGAGTGAGGTGTTTCTGGAAGACTCAAGACCTGATGCACCCATTTGGTTTAGAGACTATGAACTGGTTTTAGCTGACACCCTGCTGTTTCCTACTATACATCAGAATGAGCTCCTAAGAACCCTAACAAAAATAACTACAATGACAAGCATATATGAAGGGTTATTTGTGCACTAGGTAACATTGCTAATTGTCTGCCACAATTTACACCATGACTTTTCACCTTCACCAAAGAGCTATAAGGTACGTAACCAACCAAGACAGACTGTATAGCAATGGGCCCTCTATTCAATATTCTATAATAGCCTAAATGAGAGAAGAAGCTGAAAAAGAATAGATAAATGTATATGAAAAATGTTGCTATACACCTGAAACTAGCATTTACTCTAATATAAAACAAAAATTTGTTTAATTGAAAAATAAAAATGGGGGGAAAAAGTTATAAGGTTCATTCTTTATCTTCATTCTATAGAGGAGACAAACAGGACATGCAAAGGCTAAGAAATTTGCCCCAGTTTCATTTCTAGCAGGAACTGGAGACGGGAAATGCTGAAGCTGGGGTTTGAACCCAGGCACTGGACTCCATAGCCTGCACACACAACAGTCAAGTTCATGGTAGACCATGCCCCAGCACTGCAGTCAGACACTGATTCAGACATTGGTCCTGCTATCTAATTCTTACATAACTGCGGCCCACGTAGGCCACCTCTTGAGTCTCAGTCTCCTCCTCTGTGAAGTATGAATGGTGACACTCGGTGTCAAGATCACGAAGCTAACGCAGTGCTCAGCACATAGTATGCATGTGGTGGGTGACATGGTGTGTCCAGGGCTGCTGCCGTCAGCTCAGCTCCCTCCCCTGGGGCTGCCAGCTGTCCATTTACCGGACAGATCTCACTGATCAACAGCCTCTGCACAGTGCCTCGCATCAGCGTCCCTCTTCCTGCTTGTCTTTCCGTCTTTAACACTCAGTTCTACCTCTGCTACTCACTGGGTATATGAGGGCTGCCAGCCATCACTGCTGTCGGTCTCTTCCTTTTCCTTAAAATTCATCCACACTTACTCTCCCATCTTTTCTTCAGTTCAGTCGTTCAGTTGTGTCCAACACATTGCAACCCCATGGACTGCAGCATGCCAGGCCTCCCTGTCTACCACCAACTCCCGGAGTTTACTCAAACTCATGTCCATCAGCTTGGTGATGCCATCCAGCCATCTCATCCTCTGTTGTCCCCTTCTCCTCCTGCCCCCAGTCCCTCCCAGCACCAGGGTCTTTTCCAGTGAGTCAGCTCTTCACATGAGGTGGCCAAAGTACTGGAGTTTCAGCTTCAACATCAGTCCTTCCAATGAACACCCAGGATTGATCTCCTTAAGGATGGACTGGTTGGATCTCCCTGAATGACCAAGGCACTCTCGAGAGTCTTCTCCAACACCAGCAGTTCTTTGGCACTCAGCTTTCTTTGTAGTCCAACTCTCACATCCATACATGACAACTAGAAAAACTATAGCCTTGGCTAGACAGACCTTTGTTGGCAAAGGTATTGTCTCTGCTTTTTAATATGCTGTCTAGGTTGGTCATAATTGTCCTTCCAAGGAGTAAGGGTCTTTTAATTTCTTGGCTGCAATCACCATCTGCAGTGATTTTGGATCCCCCCAAAATAAAGTCTGCCACTGTTTCCACTGTTTCTCCATCTATTTGCCATGAAGTGATAGGACCACATACCATGATCTTAGTTTTTGGAATGTTGAGCTTTAAGTCAACTTTTCACTCTCCTCTTGCACTTTCATCAAGAGACTCTTTAGTTCTTCCTTTCTGCCATAGGGTGGTGTCATCTGCATATCTGAGGTTATTGATATTCTCGTGGCAATCTTGATTCTAACTTGTGCTTCATCCAGCCCAGCGTTTCTCATGATGTACTCTGCATGTAAGTTGAATAAGCTTTGACATATTCCTTTTCCTATTTGGAACCAATCTGTTGTTCCATGTCCAGTTCTAACTGTTGCTTCCTGACCTGCTATAGGTTTATCAAGAGGCAGGTTAGGCGGTCTGATATTCCCATCTCTTTCAGAATTTTCCCCAGTTTATTGTGATCCACACAGTCAAAGGCTTTGGCATAGTCAATAAAGCAGAAACAGATGTTTTTCTGGAACTCTCTTGCTTTTTCTATGATCCAGCAAATGTTGGCAATTTGATCTCTGGTTCCTAAATCCAGCTTGAACGTATGGAAGTTCATGGTTCACATATTGCTGAAGCCTGGCTTGGAGAATTTTGAGCATTACTTTACTAGCGTGTGAGATGACTGCAATTGTGTGGTAGTTTGAGCATTCTTTGGCATTGCCTTTCTTTGGGATTGGAATGAAAACCGCCCTCTTCCAGTCCTGTGGCCACTGCTGAGTTTTCCAAATGTGCTGGCATATTGAGTGCAGCACTTTCACCGCATCATCTTTTAGGATTTGAAATAGCTCAGGTGGAATTCCATCACATTCACTAGCTTTGTTTTTAGTGATGCTTCTTAAGGCCCACTTGACTTCACATTTCAGGATGTCTGGCTCTAGGTGAGTGATACACCATCATGATTATCTGGGTCATGAAGATCTTCTTCGTACAGTTCTGTGTATCCCTGCCACCTCTTAATATATTCTGCTTCTGTTTGGTCCATACCACTTCGGTCCTTTATTGAGCCTATCTTTGCATGAAATGTTCCCTTGGTATCTCTAATTTTCTTGACGAGATCTCTAGTCTTTCCCATTCTATTGTTTTCCTCCATTTCTTTGCACTGATCACTGAGGAAGGCTTTCTTATCTCTCCTTGCTATTCTTGTGAGATTCTTTCTTAATGTCACAGTAAAAATGTCTTCTTTCTCAGTCCAATTGAGGCTGTAGCTGTCCGGCTTCATGCTGGTCCCCAATGACACAATGGTGGCCAAAGCAGCATATCCTCAGGGACACACTGCTCACCTTCCAGCATGTAAACCCCAACCTGTGCTCTGATCCCCATCTTTGTATCCTCTGAGGCCCATTCTTCATGCGTATGACAAGCCCAACCAAGCCTCTGCCATCTTCAAAATTCCTTCAATCCAGGGAGCATCATTGCTTTGGCTCAACCACTTGCCCCTGGAGAGACTGGTCCATATTCCTCATGTGGGTCGTTTTCGTTCAGTCTACTCCCTAAGGCTCCACTTCTGTCTTCCACCACCAACACTGGGAAAGCTGCTGTTGAGGACATTAATGATTGTTCACCTGACAAGTCTAGAGCCATCAACCGGGGCTCACTCTCCTTGACCCCGATGAATCATCCAGGGCCTGCCCCTGTCTCGTAACCCTCTCCTCCTTCAGTTTCCAGGAGGATCTTGGTCTGTTTCTCCAAGTTCACCCTGACCACTTCCATTCCTCTTCACTGCTCACACACCCCTTTAACACTTACTCCCTGAATGTGCAAGGGCTTTCTCATCTGTGCCTTTTCTCGCCTTCTCTACTTTTCTTGACTTCAAGCCTCCAGTCTGTGCATTACCCACTGTGGGATGCCTCCATATATACCATACTCCCTTCTCAGCCCACTTATGTCTGAGCCCAGACCCTAAGCTTAAGGAATATGGAGTAGGATTTATGGAGAGGGCTTTGCTCTTATAAGAATGCTGGCCATCACAAAACAAAGGACACTATGCCATTTACAATATAGCCTGTTCCCCTCCATATTAGTCCATATGTTCTTTGAGGGTAAGATTGTATGTTCAAGTCACATATGGATCCCAGGGCTTAGCACTTTCCCTGGAATAGAAGAGCGTCACTTAAATCTCCATCAACAATAGACAAGACAGGGAAGCAACCTAAAAGTCCACTGGACTGAGGAATGGATAAAGAAGATATGGTACATATACAATGGAATATCACTCAGTCACCAAAAAGAATGAAGTAATGCCATTTGTCACAACATGGATGAAACTAGAGATTGTCATACTGAGTGAAGTAAGGCAGATAGAGAAGGAGAAGTATTGACATCCCTTGTAATCCTTTATATGAGGAACCTAAAAATAAATTATACAAATGAACTTATTTACAAAACAGAAACAGACTCACAGACTTAGAAAATGAATTTATGGTGGCTGGGGGGAAGGGATAGTTAAGGAGTGTGGGATGGACACTGCTATACTTAAAATGAATAACCAACAAGGACCTACTGTGTAGCATAAGGAACTCTGCTCAATGTTATGTGGCAGCCTGGATGAAGAGGAGTTTGGGGGAGAATGGATACATGTATATGTATGGCTGGGTCCTTGCTGTTCACCTGAAACTCACAACATTGTTAATCAGTTATAACTGATTCTATTGGACTACAGTCCAATACAAAAGAAAAAAAAATTTCCTTATAAAAGACCAATCATGTCTCCAACTGAGATTTCTGGACCCTTGAATTAAGACCTGATGACTCTTTTTATGGTTAAACATTTTTTTTTTTTTGGAGCTGGTTTCAAGGACAGAGAAAACTCTCAAAACATGACTGGGCAAATTAGACAGGTCTGTGTGCTCATTGGAAAGCTTTGCTGATCTTCAAGTGGCTCTTACCCTTGATGGAGAGAACAGGGCCACAGACTCCAATGTGAACTCAGTTCAGTTCAGTTCAGTCTCTCAGTTGTGTCTGACTCCTTGCAACCCCATGAACTGCAGCATGTCAGGCCTCCCTGTCCATCACCAACTCCTGGAGTTCACCTAAACTCATGTCCATTGAGTCAATGATGCCATCCAACCACCCCATCCTCTGTTGTCCCCTTCTCCTCCTGCCTTCAATCTTTCCCAGCATCACTATTGTTCCATGTCCAGTTCTAACCATTGCTTCCTGACCTGCACTTAAATAAACTGCCTGCTTAAAGTGTAGGTCCACCATGATGCAAAATCACCAAAGCACATTTTCAAAGCCATGGGTCTCAAGCTAAACTTCTAGTTATTTATGTTCTTACTTTATACAAGAGATAAAAGACACAGGGTTGTGTGAAGAAGCAAAGTAACAACTGTGGATCATTTGTTCTGTGCCAGGTACTGTCTTTGGATTACCAAATTTTCACAATCAAATCGATCTTTTGCGGGGATGGTTTTCATTCTTGGCATTGTACAGATAAGAGACCTGTACATCAGTGAAGTGACTTGACCACAGGCACATTACTTATAAACTGGTGACCCATGATTCTTATCCCATCTCTAAGACTCCAGAGCATGCGGCTTTCCCCACTGTAACCCTCTTGGTGCACTAGCTCAACTTTCTCCTGTAAAATGTTCTCACTTCTCAAGTGACTTGCAACAGCCCAGACTGGCCTTTTGTTCACAGCGAAAGAAATTCAGTCTCTTCTCAAAAGTTCTGGCTTCTCTCCAACTGGGCCAGAGTATTCAGAGGCTCTGTAACCCCTGGATCTGCTTTTCTGAGACTCAGGATTGAAACAAGAAAAATGCACGATTCCTTGGCCTGGGTTCAAGCTTCCTTTGAGATGGACACAGGGACTGGTAGAAGCAAGATTCCACGTACCTTTCTCTGAGGCCACCAGGTTCTGCCACCTGGATTGCTTCCCATTGCAATTATTTGGGATAGCGAGGCTGTAATATCAATCAATCTCACTTCGATTGCTTTGCCATGAAATAGGAGCTGGCCAATTTGTCAAAATTGAGGCCCTCCACGGGGTTTATATTGCCATTAAACTATCAACAGGAAATCATTAAGGTGAGGCAAGAAACCAACTGGTAACTGAAAAGAAATGATTTTTTTTTTAAACATCCTTGCCTACAACCTCCTTTGTCTGGCTGTCAGTACAGCCACCGCGGGGCTGGGTCTCAGATCTTGAGCCGCCCTGTAGTCAGAGGTGGAGAGAACTCAGACGCAGGCATTTGCAATCCAGTGGCTGCGCCCAGGTTACTTGGTTCTCTCACAGCAGGGCAAGCTGCGTGACGACAAACAGGGTCGGGGGGAGATGTGTATGCATTTGTGCGATAAAACAGGCTTAATGATTCCGAAGGGGAAAGAGTCCAGGAGACGTACAGTAGCAACTCAGGAACAAAATGGAACCATGCAGGGCCAATTAATGTGCAAATATGTGTGTGCTGAGCTTGCATTCCATTCATCATGTGGACGTGGAAATTGGGCCATTTATCTGTTATATTATGTATGTGACATCTTAGTTTGGTTCTTACAGGCTGCTTGGGGACAAAGGGCCATGTGCTTTGCGGCAAGCAGAGGGAATTTAAGATAAATTCTTCAGCTGTCATAAACATTGCTGGGCAGAATTTGGTCAGAAGATAAAGCTCTTTCCTCTGCAGGGTTTTAACATTTCTCAATAGTCCATGTGCCATCTTATTAAAACTGTGTGTGGGGCGGGGAGGGGTGGCATATGCCATGAAAAATTATTGGCACAAACAGCTCGCTGTCATGTTTTCAAAGTCCAGATTTAGCAAACGTTATTCACATATCCACTGTCAATCTGCAGAGAGAAAGGGAACTGGCAAAGGCATTCATTCTCACTGCTTCTGTGGGTTTGTAATTCTTCTTGTCTGCCTTTACCAACGTCTCCTCCACAGGTGGGGTTTGTTCTGTTTAAATTACAACTGTTTGTCTGTACTTAGGGGGAAAAAAAGGAAAGTCATTTGAGAAGGAAAAGGACCTCACAGAAGCACTTTCTCAGAGCCACTATTATTTACCTAACAGAGCATGCCATGAATATGGATCACACATTAAATAACGGTGATCGCTTGCTTTGATGAATTGCCATTAGAAATTCAATTAATAAAAGGTTACCTCCCTGCAGTAGTGCAACAAATATGCTCTGGCTCCCACAATTATAACTTAGCCTTGGAAACACTGGTGAGGGAAAGGAAAAGTTTTGTGTATGTGTTTTAAACCTGTTCTATCTGTGACATAGGATTCTAGAATTAAAATGAATGAATGAATAAATAGGTGATGAATGGGTGAGCTTAGGCTATTTTTGACCTACAGTTTTGTCTCTGTGCTGAGAGCACTACACTTCCTCATTCCCTTGTTTTCATTATCTTGTGTTATACTTTTTATGCTGTGTTTTTCATTTTTGTTGCTACTTTTTGTTTTAACCAGGTAGCTTCATTGTTTTCCTTGGTATACAAATTATATACCATAAAGTACACTCATCTTGAGTGCAGAGCTCCATAGATTTTACACATGATGGTACCCTATGTAACTGTATCTAGACAAAGGTGTTGAGTATTCCCATTGCCCAGCTGGCCCTCTTGTGTCCTGGCCTAAAGGTAACCCAGACTGTTACTTTTATCACCCACTCAGAGGTGGGTGCTGTTTTATATGTAAATGAAGTCATACAGAATGAATTTTTAACTCAACATGATTACTCTGGGCTTTCCTGGCAGCTCAGTGGTAAAGAACCCCCGCCCCCCCGCCAATGCAGGAGACACGAGTTCAACCCCTGATCCAGGAATACCCCAACATGCCACAGAGTAACTCAGCCTGTGCACCCCAACTACAGCTTGGGAGCCACAGCTGCTGAAGCCACTGGCTGCAGCTACTAAAGCCCAGTGCACTAGAGCCCACGCTCCGAAACAAGAAGAGTTATCGCAATGAGAAGCCTGTGCGCCGCAACTACAGAGTAGCCCCCGCTTGTCAAATTAGAGAAAGGCTCATGCAGCAATGAAAACCTAGCACAGCCAAACATAAACAAAAGCTTTTTAAAAGTCATAATATTTAAACGTATATGTCTCTAAAATTCATAAAGGCTATTTCCTATATCCATTGATAACTATTTTTGATTAGCATCCTATATTCCATGGTATGACTATATCACAATTTATTCATTATCCTGTTAATGGACGTTAAATTTATTTTTTGGCTATGATTAAAAAAGATTCATGAAAATTATTGTGTACATCTTTGGGTGGCCATTGGGCACACAAGCAGGAGTGGAATTGCTAGAACATTAAACATTATTTCGACTAAGTTTAAAGCATTGTGAGTCTCCAAAACTCTAATTTTTAATTTGGAAATAAGGATAACAAAAATCCTGCCATGTGTGATTTCTATGAAATTGAAAAGGGGCAACATATGTAAAGGTGTTTTATTGTTGATTATTTGTTTGAAACTGCCAAATGAAACACAAATGTGAGACTGTTCCTGGGGGGGTTGAGGGGTACAGAAGATGAGTGTGTGAAACATTAGTCCCTCGACACAGTCATGTCCAACTCTTTGTGACCCCTGAACTGTGGCCTGCCAGACTCCTCCATCCATGGAGTTCTCCAGGCAAGAATACTGGAGTGGGTTGCCATTTTCTTCTCCAGGGGATGGGGATCATAGGAAACAGGCAACTGTCCATGGTGCTGATTCT
Source organism: Madoqua kirkii (assembly GCA_006408675.1). Lineage (NCBI taxonomy): Eukaryota > Metazoa > Chordata > Mammalia > Artiodactyla > Bovidae > Madoqua > Madoqua kirkii. The sequence continues at coordinate 554 of SJYC01036913.1, read as the reverse complement.
AGAGCACTGAGACATATGCAGACATGATCTATTGACAGAAAGCAGAGTCAGATTCCAAGGAGTGACAGAGCTACTATTTATCAACACCCACTATGCACCAGGCCATGATCTGGATGGTTTACATGCTGCTATTCATATATTGACATCCTGTCCCTCAAGGTGATGGTGTTAAGAGGTTTGGAGGGTGGTCTGGAAGTGATTAAACTTCAGGAGTGGGATTAGTTCCCTTGTAAGAAGAGATATTGGATATTAATTGGATACTGGATATTCATTGGAAGGACTAATGCTGAATCTGAAGCACCAATACTTTGGCCTCCTAATCTGAAGAGCTGACTCATTGGAAAAGACCTTGATGCTGGGAAAGATTGAGGGCAGGAGGAGAAGGGGACAACAGAGGATGAGATGGTTGGATGGCATCACCGACTCAACGGACATGAATGTGATCAAACTCGGGGAGGCAGTGAAGGACAGGGAAGACTGGCGTGCTGCAGACCACGAGGGCACAAGGAGTCAGACACGACTGAGCAACTGAACAGCAACAGCACAAAGAGACA
>SJYC01036912.1:0-29275 GCA_006408675.1 Madoqua kirkii | reverse complement strand
TGAATGTGATCAAACTCGGGGAGGCAGTGAAGGACAGGGAAGACTGGCGTGCTGCAGACCACGAGGGCACAAGGAGTCAGACACGACTGAGCAACTGAACAGCAACAGCACAAAGAGACAGAAGAACTTGCTCTCTCTCGGCTTCCCATGTCACGTGAAGAGACAATGAGATAACTATCTGAAAGCCAGAGGGTCCTCAGTAGACACCAGATCTGTCAGGACCTTGATCTTGAACTTCCCATCTGTCTAAACATTGAATAATGAATTTGTGTTGTTTAAGTCCCCCAGTCCATGAACTGACTAAGACACACGGCATGAAGTTAACCGCCAGCCCTTTGTACTTGCTGGACACAATTACAAACCCCAACTCACTCTCTCTCTCATTAGCCAAATTGTTCCAGGAAAGTCACTGAGTCTCTCTGAGCCTCAGTTTATTTTTCTGTGAAATGGGGACTATAATAGTGGATACATCCTGAGATTTCTGTGAGGATTTTATAAGGTGATGCATGTGAAATCTTTACATGGTGAGTGGTATATGGTAGGCACTGGATACATGGAAACTGGTTCTCTGTTGAGAGTAAATCGAAAGAGTAAACACAGCATGGCCCTTTTAATGCTCTCAGCAACCTTGTGTGAGGTATTGCCATTCTCACCCTGAAAACGAGGAGAGGAGCTTTGGGTGGACACATGACTGGCCCGAGGAACTGCCCCAAGATCATCAGGAAGCAGGCGGCTCTAGTAGCTCCTTACCCAACTCCGTCCTTCTGCATCCTGACCTTCTCCTCCCAGTGATCTGCCTCACCAGGCATCTAAAGTAACATTCCCATCACTCATGAACTACTTGCCAAGTTGCTTCAGTTTTGTCTGTCTCTTTGTGACCCTATGGACTGTAGCCTGTCAGGCTCCTCTGTCCATGAGATTCTCCAGGCAAGAATGCTAGAGTGGGTAGTCATACCCTTCTCCAGGGGTTCTTCCCCACCCAGGGATAAAACCAGTGTCTCTTACATCACCTACATTGGCAGGTGGGTTCTTTACCACTAGCGCCACCTGGGGAGCCCAGTGAACCACAGTTTCTGGAACACCAAGCTATCCTATCCAAGGAGGCAGACATCTGAACTGGTTTCCCCTCTTTGCCACAATCTCCCAAGTTTTGTAGAACGCTGTCAGCATCTGCCTTCACATTCTTTATTCCATATGACCCCGTGACAACCATGTGGTGGGTCCAAAGGAGCCAAGTTACCCTCACTGAGTATGTAAGAACAGTGAGTTTCAGCACAGAAAGTGATAAATGCATGAAGTCACACAGAACTGAGGCTGTGGAGGCCCTGTGGAGGCCTATTGCTCGATACACCTGGTAACTTGCAACTGGGATGATGGCTCCATGGCCCTGGGTGGATTTTGCACACACCCACTCAGTGACATCATGTACAATTCCTCATGGATGGTCACCTTGCTGGTGACTGCTGATACACATCTTTTAAAATTCTCTACCTACTGTCAGCATGTCACAGTCCCCTTGCTGCCCCAGAGGGTGAAGTGGGAGAGGAAAGAGGGAAGGAATGGAAACCACCAGAGAGACAGATGGAGGCCTCACTGCTGAAGCAAGGACTTGTCTCGATGGAGCTCGAATCATCATGTGGATATTCAGACTCTGGAGTCACCAAGACAGAAGCAAGTGGGAGACCCAGCTTTGAGGCCATCCACCATCTTTATCAGGTTACTCAGCACACAGTCCACAAGGAGTACGGGAGGACCAGGTCGGCCCCAAACCCAGCACCGCGGAAGCCACACAACCAACAACACACGAGACAAATCTCCAGGAGACTGAGCAGAGCACAGTCACAACCACAGCCCACACTTCAGGCATCACAGAAGAAAATGGTTTCAGAAAGTCCTCCAAAGAGACAACAGAACCACATTTCCTACCTCAGTTTTGCTGGCAGCCAGGCTTGCTGAAACCTGCAAGTTAAAAGGAAAAAAGACATTAGTATTGATTCAACAAGAAGGTAATTGGATTAATTGTCTTTTTAAAGGAACTGGCATCAATAATTTGTTATGACCCGAGGGGACAATGGGTGGGAAACACACACACACACACACACAAGGAGGTGCTTTTTCTTCTCTCAAGCACAGGAGCAAGATTTGTTTTTCCAGTCCTGTGAATAAGGTGAAGAGGATAATTAATATTTTCAACACATTATAACAATCTTGCCAGGAAGAAAAAAGGGGAAGGGCTGTGTGCAATGCCCATGCACTGATAATGATTAACTGAACACCAAAAAAGCAAAGGCATTGAAGACACTGAGGGTTCTTTTCCCCTTAAAGTTTTCAGTCAGTGTTCTGCAAAGGTACAAACTACAGAAACCGCAACCTTCTGTTCCAAAATGCCTCAGAACACTCTGAACTAGAGTGATGCCAAGGATTGTGCCATGCTCTTTATGTCATCCCCAGAACAACGTTTATTATCCCATTTCATTGCTGAGAGTATTGGGCTTAGAAGGAAAGTAATCTCTTCCAGCTCAGAAAGTTATTCAGTGCAGGAAGTTAGATTTAAGCTCAAGAAAAAGTCACAGACTAGGGCTTCCCTGGTGGCTCAGAGGTTAAAGTGTCTGCCTCCGATGCAGGAGATTCGGGTTCGATCCCTGGGTTGGGAAGATCCTTTGGAGAAGGAAACAGCAATCCACTCTAGTATTCTTGCCTGGAGAGTTCCATGGACAGAGAAGCCTAGTAGGTTACAGTCCACGGGGTTGCAGAGTCGGACACGACTGAGTGACTTCACCTCACCTCACCCACAGCCCATTCTGCACTAAAGGACTGGATTTAGACTCCACCCACCATGTTCAAGGCGGCTTCCCAGGTGGCACTAGTGGTAAAGAACCTGCCTGCCAACGCACGAGACAAAAGAGAGGTGGGCTCAACCCTAGGCAGCGAAGATCCCCTGGAGGAGGGCATGGTAACTCACTCTAGTATTCTCGCCTACAGAATCCCATGGACAGAGGAGCCTGGTGGGCTACAGTTGGCTAGTCTATAGGGTCACAAAGAGTTAGACATCAATAAAGCAACTTAGCACACACACGTGCACCAAGTTCATATATGCAGAGAGGGAATCTCCTATTTAGGGGCAGATAGGGTGTTATTATCTCCCCCACACCTCTCTACTTATACCTGAGACTGACCTGGCCATCCTCAGCCTTATTTTCCTACCAGTCAGCTATGAACTGAGTTGAGTGTACTCCCACTCCAAATTCAGGAAGCTCTAACCCTCAATGTGATGCTATTTGGAGGTGAGCCCTTGGGAGATGATTAGGTTTAGATGAGGTCTGAGTGAGGCCCCCAGGATGGGATTAGGACCTTTCACGAGACACCAGCGTTTGCCTCCTGTCTCTCTCTTCACCGTTTTTCACCAAGAAAATGCCATATGAAGACACAGTAAGAAGGCAACCACGTGAAATCCACAGAGAGAACTCTCAACAGACACAACCCTGCTGGCTGCTTGATGGCGAACTTCCAGCCTCCAGAATTGGGAAAAACAAATCCCTGTTGTTTAATCCACCCAGTCTATAGTATTTTGTAACCCAAGTAACCCAAGCTCACTGCTGCTGCTGCTGCTAAGTGGCTTCAGTCGTGTCTGACTCTGTGCGACCCCAGAGACGGCAGCCCACCAGGCTCCCCCATCCCTGGGATTCTCCAGGCAAGAACACTGGAGTGGGTGGCCATTTCCTTCTCCAATGCATGAAAGTGAAAAGTCAAAATGAAGTCGCTCAGTCATGTCTGATTCTTCGTGATCCCATGGACTGCAGCCTACCAAGCTCCTCTACCCAAGCTCACTAAGACAAGCCAATACCAGCTCACAGCTGTGACTCCAACTAAGGGCTTAAGAATGCATGGGTTCCTGAGTTAGATGAACAGGCCTGTAGCCCCACCTGCCCAGCTCCCTTTACCCTCACTCCAGCGCTCACCCCCGAGGAGCTAGACCAGCCCTCGCTGAAGCCATCGGCCCCAGAAGCAGCTGAGACAGGGCCTACTTCCCCCTGGGCCACTTTCAAGTGTCAGCAGCCTGCTAAACAGGAGGCCAGCCTTTAGACCGACCTCAGCCAAGAGGATGCATTAGTTAGTGTCCTGAGGTTTAGCAAGGCAAGAGTCCAGGGGCCAGCCCTGGGGAAACCGCCAAGGTGTGATGAATATCAGAGCCCAGGGCACCCCCGAACCCTTACCTTCCTTTCCCTCCTTGCCTGCTATCCTTTCCGCACTAGGGCTGGGAGAGCAGCTGGGCCCCCATAAAGTGGCCATATCCCTAAAGCACAAGTGCAGAAGGTCCCTGGCACATAGCTCTGTGTGTGTGTGTGTGTGTGTGTGCACGCACGTGTGTGTAAAGTGAAGCATGCCTTTCAACAGCTGCCTGTCCCTGGCAGCGCATGGCAACACAGTTCTCAGGTGCCCTAACTCCCTCCGCTTCATAATTTTAGTCTGAGTCTCCTAACGCTGTGCATTTTGGGTCGCATGACCCCCTTCATTCCTCCCTATTAGGCAAGCCTGCTTCTTGCATCTTCCTTAGATAAACATACACTAACAAAGAGGAGTAAGCGTGGCTGTTCACGGAAGCACTGTTGGTGATAACAAGACACTTCTAAAACATTTTTAAATGTATTTAAATTGGAGGATTATTACTTTACAATATTGTGATTTCTTTTGCCATACATCAGTACAAATTGGCCATAGGTATACATGTGTTCCCCCCATCCTGAATGCCCCCTGTTTCCCTCCTCACCCTGTCTCTCCAGGTTGTCCACAGAGCACCAACTTTGGGTACCCTGTGTCATACATCAAATTCCCACTGGCTGTCTACTTTACACACGGTAATGTATATGTTTCAAGGCTGTTCTCTCCAATCACCTCACCCTCTCCTTCTCCCACTGAGTCCAAAATTCTGTTCGTTACATGTCTCGACTTTGCTGCCCTGCTCATAGGACCGTTGGTACCAGAACAGAAAAGGACATTTCTCAAACACTGTTAAAGCCATTTGCATTCAAATTAGGAAAGCAAAGAATGGTTCCAGCGAAACACAACACATGTAACCTGGATGTGGCTGCTAGACTGCCAGTTTCCGATGCTCTAAGCCAAATCAATTACAATCCAGCCATGTTATAAAATAGTATGCTACAACCAGAATGAATGGGCGGAATCCCAACACTGTGACATGAAAAATTCTACAACACATACTGCTAATGGACAAGAAAAGACGGAGAATAGCACACACACAATGTTGTTTAATCGCTGAGTCACGTCTGTCTCTTCTGCGACCCCATAAACTGTAGCCCATCAGGCTCCTCTGTCCATGGGATTCTCCAGGCAAGAATACTAGAAGGGACTGCCATTTCCTTCTCCAGCATACAATACCGATATTCTAAAAAAATTAACTGAAGTATGTAAACATTTTGGGGCTCCCCAGGTGGCTCAGTGGTAAAGAATCCTTCTGCCAATGCAGGAGATAGAGGAGATGTGGGTTTGATCCCTGGGTCAGGAAGACCCGCTGGAGAAGGAAATGGCAACCCATTCCAGTATTCTTGCCTGGGAAATCCCATGGACAGCAGAGCCTGGCGGGCCGTGGTCCATGGGGTCACAAAAGAGTCAGACATGACGGAGTAACTAAGCACAGCACACACATATACGTTATATATTCTTATAACTGAGCAGGACCCTGTGGGGCCTTCCCAGGACAGACCGCTCCCCATAGCCTCTGCTTTAGCTCCTCTCTGAAGTACCTGGATAACAGTATCTGATGCACATTTCCTGAGTTGTTCCACAGATGCTAAAACCCGCACCAAATGGAAGTACTTGACCATGAGCACATAGCCCCCAGACCTACAGGTGCCTAAGGACTGATAATGGCAGCCCCTGGGACATCACCCTGTTAAGCCACCATCAACCAATCAGAGAGCTGGGCCAGAGCTGATCATATACTCCGTGGCTCCCCTCTACCACCCGGCCTTAAAAAATGTCTCCCTGAGGCTTCCCCGGTGGCTCAGTAGTAAAGAATCTGCCTGCTGATGCAGAGGACATGGGTTCAAGCCCTGGTCCCAGAGGATCCCACTTGCCATGGAACAACCAAGCCAGTGTACGTGCCACAACTACCGAGCCTGTGTTCTGGAGCCCGTGAGCAAAGAGCAGCCCCCACTCCCTGCAACTAGAGGAAAGCCCCCCTAGCAGTGAGGACCCAGCACAGACAATAAACAAGCACATCTCCCTGAAACCCAACAGGGAGGTGGGTGCTTTTGAGCACTAGCTCCCAGGACTCCTTGCCTGGCACTTGCAGTAAAATCTGCATTTTTCTTCACCACAAGCCAGTGTCAGCAGATGGGGTAGCGGACCCAAGTCTGGTTTGGTTTCATTCCTCCTCCCATACTCACCTCTTCACTCACACACACACACACACACACACACACACACACACACACACACGTATGTCTAAAAGCATGTCTAGGAGGATACACATCGAACCAACTAAAGTTTTACCTCTAAGGAGGAATTTGGAATGTGACTGGGGCTTGATGGTTTGAGGAAAGTCATGAGGAACTTTCTATTTTTTCTGGATTGTGTGAAAATTTTTCATTGATCATGTATCCGTGTATTATTTGCCAAGCTAAACATACATTTAAAATATGATTTTAAAAAAACAAAGTTTTACTGTTCCCTCAAGGTTAATAACAGAGTCTACAGAAACGTTGGATTGTCTCATTGAAGGCAGAACTAAAAACAGCTCTCTTTCCCACTCATATATACGATGACACAGAGGAGAAGGTGGGTCATACAGTGATACAATAGGGAGTAGTGGGGCTTGTGGACAATTGGAGATAAACTTCATTTATGACTTATAATTCTACTTTTATACAAATATATGGAGATCCTCTTGATGGGGGTGAAAGAGAGTGAAAAGGCTAGCTTAAAACTCAGCATTCCAAAACCTAAAATCACGGCCTCTGGTTCCATCACTTCATGACAAATTGATGGGGAAAAAGTGGAAGCAGTGACAGATTTTATTTCCTTGGGCTCCAAAATCACTGTGGATGATGACTGCAGCCATGAAATTAAAAGACGCTTGCTTCTTGGAAGGCAAGCTATGACAAACCTAGACAGCATATTAAAAACCAGCAGAAATGTCATTTTGTTGACAATGGTCCCTCTAGTCAAAGCTTTGGCTTTTACAGTAGTCATGTAAGGATGTGAGAGCTGGACCATAAAGAAGGCTGAGTGCCGAAGAATTGATGCTTTCAAACTGTGGTGCTGGAGAGGACTCTTGAGAGTCCCTTGGACAGCAAGAAGATCAAATCCTAAAGGAAATCAGCCCTGAATATTCACTGAAGGGACTGATGCTGAAGCTGAAGCTCCAATCCTGTGGCCACTTGATGTGCAGAGCCAGCTCACTGGAAAAGACCCTGATACTGGGAAAGACGAGGGCAGGAGCAGAAGGAGGTGACAGAGGATGAGATGGTTGGATGACATCATTGACTCTGTGCATGAGTGGAGTTAACTCTGGGAGACAGTGAAGAACAGGGAAGCCTCACGTGCTGCAGTCCTTGGAGTCGTGAAGAGTTGGACATGATTTAGCAACCGAAAAATAGCAACAATGAAAAGCAAATGTCGAAATTAACTAGAATTCTATAGACTGTATTCAGTGTCCATTTTATGGTCATAATCATGTGAGATTCACCTCTGACACAGGGAGCTCAGGGTTATCCAGGAACGTGGTACCCACAGACTTTGGGGCTTGTCTGTAATCTGCTGTGGCAGGGTGGGCAGACAGAGGATGGGGGAGCCAGCTGGGTAGGGAGGGCTCTTTAAGGGATGCAGTTGGCAGGCTGAGGCACTTGGCTTTTATCTCATCAGTAGCAGCCACCATCAGAGGCTTCCCAGTGGGGAGCTGATATGATTAGAGCCCTGTTTGAGGTGGGCCATTCTGTGGACCAGTACAGGGCACAGAGGGGGCGCAGGAAACTCCCAGCGGGACACTCCTTAGAGCTCTGTTCCAGCGGCTTCCCATCCCTTTAATCATTTCCCTTCCTCTACCTGTGTTTGAAATCACAAAGATTAAGGGGTTCCTCCTCGCTTGTGTCAGGAACTTGATGTACATGATTCTTTCTGTCCTCACCTCGACCCTAGGAGCTGGTTCTTGTGCCAGATTTTCAGATGGGGAAACTGAGGTTGAGATGCTAAGTTCCTTTCTCACAGTCAGGACTGGGACTCTGGTATTTGAACCCAGGTCAGACTCCAAAACTGCCCTCAGACCCAGGCAGGGTCTGGTGGAGATACGAGACTTCCTACAAATTAATAGATGTGTTGCCATTCAGTCGCTCAGTCATGTCCGACTCCTTCAGTCCCGTGGACTGCAGCACAGCAGGCTTCAGCGTCCTTCACTATCTCCCAGAGTCTGCTCAAACTCATGTCTGTTGAGTCAATGCTACCGTAAGACTGTCTCATCCTCTGTCACCCTGTTCTCCTCCTGCCCTCAATCTGAGTCAGTTCTTCACATCAGGTGGCCAAATTATTGGAGCGTTAGCATGAGTCCTTCCAATGAATGTTCAGGGTCGATTTCCTTTAGGATTGACTGGTTTGATCTCCTTGCTGTCCAAGGGACTCTCAAGAGTCTTCTCCAGCATCACAGTCCAGAAGCATCAATTCTTCGGTGCTCAGCCTTCTTTATGGTCCAACTCTCACATCTGGTACCTGACTACTGGAAAAACCATAGCTTTGACTAGATAGACCTTTGTCAGCAAAGTGACATCTCTACTTTTCAATATGCTGTCTATGTTTGTCATAGCTTTCCTTCCAAGGATATTCATCTCTTGCTCACATAACAACTGTAGGTGGGGGAATGTATTGGAGGCCAGCTCTCCTCCACAGCATCATTCAGGGTCCCAGGCAGAAAGAGGTCCTTCTATCTTTAACATGTGGCTTCACAATGACATGAAGAAAGCCAGATGGAGGAGGATAAACGAAGGAACTCAAGTGGGTGGTCTTTATGGACCAGACCCAGGAGCCCCGTATATCATTTCAGCTTATATCCCATTGGCTAGAGCTCAGTCACAGATCCACCTACAATGGCAAGGGGTTTGGACATGTGGTTGAGCTATACGTCAGAGAGAAGATGGTTGTGCAGAACACGGCTGGTGGGCCTGGCCACACCTGCTCATGGCAGCCCTGCCTTGCCCGAGAGCCCCCTCCATGGCTCCTCAATAGAAAACCCACCTGCAGTTGACCTCCCCCAATGTCTGGTGATCAATTCTGGAAGATAAGACAGTCTCCTGTTGGCTGAGGTCCCCTCACCTTGAAGCTGGTCCTCTGGGGTACACCAGACACATGGCTCAAACCTAGCTCTCTGTGTGTCCTCTGGGCCTGCAGGAAACTAACAAGTCCTTTCACAAGAGCAGAGATTGAAGCCAAACCTCCTTCTGTTTCCTCCCCAATTTGAACCAGCAGAAAGGGGAGACAGGAAGCTGCACCAGCCGGCTGATTCCTCTTCTTGCTGGCGCCCCAGTGTTTACAGGGGATCCCTTCGGAGCTCAGCTGGTCTTCAGGTTGACACTGATAAATCTCCTCTCTACCCCAAAACCTCTCTAGTCTTCTGCTCTTCTCTCGGGTCAGTACTGGTAACAGCAGAGCTGGCTCATCCCCTCGTGGAGCCAGAGGAGGTCCCTGAACCCATTGTGTCTGGCCATCTTTCAAGCATAAGAGGTGCTCAGCATTCTTCTGCCTTCACTTGGGGTCAAAATGATCTACTCTGGGAAGACAGGAAACGTCTTCCAGTCACCTTGACCAAAGCATCCTGCCAAAGGCTGTGAATATGTTGCCGAACTGGGTCAACTTGTTCCTGAATGGATTAAATCTCTGGGTTGTTTTCACTGGTGTCAACAGAACACCCTCAAGTGCTGTTTTCAGAGGGTGGGGAAGCAGAACAAAGAGTGTGGGATCAGACAAATGAGGTCCCTGCTGCTCCGAAGAGGGGGGCTCTGAGAAGGCCACTTCCCTGGCCCAAGAGAGTTGATTTCTCTATAAGCTGTGCACAGGGCAACTCGTCCCCAAGAGGCATGGATTCTGTGTTGGCTGATGATTAGTACACACTGGGGTCTCCAGCACCTCCCTGCTGTGTGTGTGTGAGTCCTGGAGCAACCTGGGGCTGGAGGAAAGCTGTGGAGTCGAGTCCCGGATTCCAAATCAGCTTCCCCTCACCACCACCACTCTAGGTATGTCATTTGGGGCACACGTGGTAATTGAAATCTGCCACACGTTCTTTGGTGCTTCTCCTGAGAAGACATGGGGTCTATGCTCCCAGCCCTTGAATTTAGGCAGGCTCTAAAACTTTCCTGGTGCTCCCAATACAGGGGGACCAGGTTCAATATCAGGTCAGGGAACTACATCCCACATGCTACACTCAGACTCGGAGCGGTCAAATAAATAAATACATTTAAAAAATATATTTGTTTTCCTCTGACTTACTTCACTCTGTGTGATAGGCTCTAGGTTCATCCACCTCATTAAAACTGACTCAGAAGTGTTCCTTTTTATGAATAAGTAGTATTCCATTGATTTTATCCATTTGTCTATCGATGGACATCTAGGTTGCTTCCATGTCTGTAACAACCTAGAGGGGTGGGAAAAGGGTGGGAGGGGACATATGTATACTTATGGCTATTTCATATTGACCTTGACAGAAATCAAACCATTATTTTAAAGCAATTATCCTTCAATTAAAAATAAATAAGATTAAAAAAATAAAAGGTAACAATGGCTTCTTTAAAAAAAATTTTTAAATAATACCCTGATCACCAGATTACAGCAGAAGGAATGTTCTGTCTTTTCTGGGCCAGATTTAAAAGATTGGATGCATCCACTGCTGTCCAGCAGGCCCTCTCTGGGTGCCCTCAGTGCCCACCAGAGGTCTGACTACCCTGAGGCCACATGGAGGCACTCTGATGGACAATCCCGGCTGACCCCACATCCAGCCTCCCTGGCTGATGTGCCAACCACCTCGCACCCCCCAGGCAGTTGAACGCCACCAGGAAACCTCAGTCCACCCACGCCCAGCACACCCTGCCCAGATCCCAGACCCACAAAATCTTGAGCTGTAATGAATGATTGTTGTTTAGAGCTGTTAAATCCGGGGTACTTTGATACACGGCAATAGATGCTCACAACAAAAGGTACTTATGCTCTCTAAGCCTATAATTTCATACTTATAAAACAGAAAACATGTTTTTACAAGATTGTCCTAAGAATTAAGCAAAAAATGTATGTTTAAAGCCCTTGGTCCCTGGCACACAGTAAGCTTTGAGTTTTAGCTCACAAGCACGTGCGCTGTTCCTTGTGTGTTTCCACATGCAAGAGACGATTTACTGTCAAGCGATGCCTCTCAGAGCACACAATTTGATTTCCAGCTGGTAAAATGTATATGGGCTGCTCTGAATTCGGATACAGCTAGGCTTTATAAATCCTTGCCCTACCACTTACAGGACTTCCCTGGTGGCTCAGTGGTAGAGAATCCGCCTGCCAATGCCAGAGACGTGGGTTCGATCCCTGAGATGGGAAGATTCCCTGGAGAAGTAAATGGCAACCCACTCCAGTCCTCCTGCCTGGGAAATCCCATGGACAGAGGAGCCATGGGGTTGCAGAAGAGTCGGACGTGACTGAGTGACTAAAACAAAGCAAAACACCACTTAGAAGCTGTGGTGCACCCAAGAGCGCTGCCTCTCCTCTCTGGATCTCAGTTTCTTCAACTGGAAAACAGATATAAAAAGCTATCTTGCTGTCTTTTTGGCGAGGACTCAATGGGAATGTCTGGCCTAGAGTTAGAGATTGGGAAGGAATAACCGTAGTCTTAGTTTGGTGGCATAACTGTACCAGTAGCAGCAGTCATAAAGCTGATATTTTGAGCTTCAATGAACTTAATGGAGCAGTCTTTGAACAGACCCCACAAAGGGGTATTTCTGAAGGCAGGTAGCATCCCCTCTCCCCACCACCTCTCTCTTCTATTCTAGCTCAGGACTTGATTCCAATCCTGGGCTGCCAGAACTCAGCCCAGATTTTGAAGTGTGAATGTGAAAAAGGAAACAGCCCATTCACAGATGATACTCAACACTCCCCTCCCTCCCTGAACCAAATTCCATAGGCTCTGGGATGCCCAATGAATAAAAGCCTCTTAAAATTCTTCCAGAAAATGCACAAGGTTTCTCTTAATAAATCTCACTGTCAGGAATGAAATATTTACATGCGCTTGCTTCAAAATGCTGGCAGCTTGTAACCGAAGAACAGTCTTACTTGTGGTGATGAACAACCACCATGGGTCCATCTTGTAGATGATTTTGAGGGGAGCGAGAGGATGCAGGGAAGGGAAAGCGGCAGCAGGAAGGCCAAGCCCTCGAGGGAGGAGCCGACAAAACCCTGCCCTTGGGTTGCCCTTGAGGCTGGTGTTTAAGGAAGGTTAAACTGGCTCCAGCATTGGGTTGATGGGTGTCTGAGCTGCGACAAGCCCATCAGTCACCCTGACGTGTGCTGGAAAACACTGAGCGATTGCAAACATTCCCTGAAGCTTAATCATGAGGCAGATGGGAGGCTGGGTTGGCACGAGGAGGGAGCGATGGGGCTCCCTGCACCCTGCCCCTATCCCCCACCAGCATCCTGGAATCTTGGGGAGAAGTTGACACCATCCACATCTCCTTCCAAAGAGCTCCCTGTTGCTTTTTTTTTTTTTTGAGGCCAGGCGGCAAGCTTAAAAAAAAACACTCCTAAGATGGTTCTGCTTTCAAATTTAGCTCAGCAATCTGGAAATGTAGTTAAAGATCCTTAAAAAAAAAAAACCTCCTTTCTTTTTGACCCACTAACTCTGCTCCTGGGAATGTGTCCTAAAGATGTACTGGAAACACAACAAAAGCCGGTGGCACAGAATAATGCTGTGCAACACGTGTGTAATGGAGAAGACAATCGGAAACGGCCTAGCTGTTCAACAGTCGGGGATCGCCCCAGGGAGCTTAGTCATCACCCCTTCTCAGGGAGCGCTGTGTGACTGTGGAAGCGATGTGCCAGCAGAGTTTGAAACAACGTGGGAAAAGGCTTCCATATGAAGAAAGCCACAGAACGTGACTGACATATACACTGTGCTGTGCTAGGTCGCTTCAGTCGTGTGGGACTCTTTGTCACCCTATGCACCGTAGCCTGTAGGCTCCTCTGTCCACGGGATTCCCCAGGCAAAAATACTGGAGTGGGTTGCCATGCCCTCCTCCAGGGGATCTTCCCAACCCAGGGATCAAACCCGAGTCTCTTACATCTCGTGCATTGGCAGACGGGTTCTTTACAACTAGCGCCACCTGGGCAGCCTGACATATATACTGCATGATCTCAATTCTGTTAAAATATAAACAGAAGGGACATGGGAAGGAAATGCCAAAGAAATATGTTTACAATTTTTTTCCTTTGGGAAGTAAAAGCGGCTATTTCATTTTCTTCTTTCTCTTTTCTGCACTTTTCAAGTTTTCTCTAGTAAACAAATGTACAGGAAGCTATTCTGTAGACACCATCTAGTTCCTGCCAGGCTTTTCAAATATTCTACCATTTTCCTAATGATGTCTTCCCCAAGGATTGGTAATTCTACAGCAACACTGGACTGGACTGTGCGACTTCAAATGGCACAAAACAAAGAGACCAGGAAACCTAACATGGTGAGTTTTGTGCAGTGAGTCAGGCGCTGAGCTGAGACTTGTGTACGTTTCCTTATTCCATCCTCAAATCCTGCTTTGTTGTTGGTTAGTCACGAAGTCGTGTCTGACTCTCGCAACCCCGTGGACTGTAACCTGCAAGGCTCCTCTGTCCATGAGATTTCCCAGGCAAGAATACTGGAGTGGGTAGCCATTCCCTTCTCCAGGGGATCTTCCCAACCCAGATATTGTGCCCATGTTTCCTGCTTGGCAGGCAGATTCTTTACTGTCCGAGCCACCTGGGAAGTCCCCAAAGACTGCTAGGTAAGTGCTATTATCATCTTCCTATCAATGTCATAGGAACTAAGAGCGTAGATAAGAAACTTTTCCAGACAACATGGCAGTTTAAAAGTCAGGCTGGGAACGTGCACTCAGGTTGGGCTGAGTACACATTCCTTTCCCTCCCCTCCTTCACCATCAGCCCCAGAGGAAAAGGAGGTGCCCTAGCTATCACAGCCCTTCTTTCCAAAGCCCTTATTGTAAGGTTTGAATTGCTAAGGAAACATCCCAGGACACACACCACCCACCCCCCCAGCAGCCCCCACTACCTCATTTCTTCCAGTGCCTAGAATTCCATCACTAGAGATGCTTTCCTTTAGGTTAGAAAGCCACCATAACGCTTGTCCTCTTTGAAAATGTGTATCCAGCTGGGAGAGGAAATGGGGCTTAACGCCTGGACAAGAAGGGGGTGAAGAGTAGGGGACGTGCCCTGACCTGGGGAGTTCTCATGCTGGGGAGAGGGAGGCAGAGCACGATTTATAAGCTGGGGTGTGTACAACTGTCATTCGGGGTTGCCCAGCAGTTCACCTCTTCTCTTAAAAACATCTCTATTCCAAGAAAACACCTCCCCCATCCTGCGTGATCTCAGGGTAGAGGCGAATTGAGGTGGTCAGTTCCCCACTTCAGACTAAAAGGGCAGAGAGCCCTTTCTTCATGCTGGCGGCACTTCAGGGTCAAAAGGAGCTTGGCGAAAGGACGCAGCCCTGGGAGTTCTCCCATCCAAGTACTAACCAGGCCCGACCCTGCCTAGCTTCCAAGATCAGGTGAGACTGGGTGTGTTCAGGGTGGTGTGGCTGAGGACAGCCCCAGCTGGTCTAAGTCCATCGATCTGGGGGTGCTGCTGGACAGTGGTGGCCATCGAAGCCGCCCGGGGACTCGGAGGAGCAGACAGCACTGAGGGCTACTAGGCCAGCTGCCTCTTAGCCTCTCCAGGCCAGGGCGTGGCACACATGATCAAGCACTGTCCCTTCTGTCTCCTGAGATCTCAAACTGCTGAGTCAGCAACATGAGGGCAGACACAAATGGCTGGGGTGCATTTACCCCCATGGATGGTGGGGCTCTGCCGGGACCAGGCCTGAAAGGAGGATATTCCTCCTTCCTGTAACTTCAGGCCCAGTCTGGTTCTTCACCTCTTTCCAAGCTGGATCTCCTGCCTTTGTACAGATTCTGAGAGCTCCGTTCCAACAGATCCCTTTTGTTGGATCCAGGAGCAGCAGACTGTGGTCACAAGGATCAGGAGGCAACACAAAAGGACCACACAGATTTCCAGGACCACCAGAGCATCCTGCTCAAGAATGGTAGAAGCGACCAATCCATCACCCAAAGATCCGTGCTCCTGCTTCCCTCATGTGTAATTGCCACCAGGAAATGGCTGTACAGCCGGGGACTACATTTCCCAGATGCCCTTGCAGCTAGATGGTACCATGTGACTAGTTCACACCAATGGGATGTGACCAATAGTGATATAAGTTACTTCCAGGCCAAGCAGCTTAGGAAGCAGGTATGCCTCTCTTTTCCCAAGCCTTTCTGAGTATTTCCCAGGCATTTCTAGATGCTTCTGGAGCCTCTGGGGACTGAGGGGAGGACTGGAATGCTGCCAGGTAGAAGAAACCTGGAGCTCACCTTATGGAGAGCTGGCAGGCCACCAGAGACATCTGTACTGGCTAAGGAAGCAAAATACAAACTTTATTGTGCTACAGGACTGTAACTGGGGGGTTGCTTTTTAACAAGGGCTGGTGTTCTCCTAACTAATACATCCTATCACTACTGGTGATGATGATGACAATATTAACAATAATATGGATGCTGTCAGCTAATGTTTGGGGAGAAATATCAGTAACCTCAGATATATAGATGGCACCACCCTTATGGCAGAAAGTGAAGAACTGAAGAATTTCTTGATGAAAGTGAAAGAAGAGAATGAAAATGCTGGCTTAAAACTCAACATTCAGAAAACAAAGATCATGGCATCCGGTCCCATCATTTCATGGCAAATAGATGGGGAAACAATGGAAACAGTGACAGATTTTATTTGGGGGAGGGCCTCCAAAATCACTGCAGATGGCGACTGCAGCCATGAAATTAAAAGACACTTGCTCCTTGCAAGAAAAGCTATGAGCAACCTAGATGGCATATTAAAAAGCAGAGATATTATTTTGCCAACAAAGGTCTATTCAAAGTTATAGTTTTTCCAGTAGTCATGTATGGATGTGAGAGTTGGACTATAAAGAAAGGTGAATGCTGAAGAATTGATGCTTTTGAACTGTGGTGTTGGAGAAGATTCTTGAGAGTCCCTTGGACTGCAAGGAGACCAAACCAGTCAATCCTAGAGGAGATCAGTCCTGAATGTTCATTGAAAGGACTAATGCTGAAGCTGAAACTCCAATATTTTGGCCACCTGATGTGAAGAACTGACTCATTGGAAAAGACCCTGATGCTGGGGAAGATTGAAGGCAGGAAGAGAAGGGGATGACAGAGGATGAGATGGTTGGATGGTATCACTGACTTAATAAACATCAGTTTGAGCAAGCTTTGGGAGATAGTGGAGGACAGAGGAGCCTGGCATGCTACAGTCCATGGGGTTGAAAGAGTCAGACACAACTGAGTGACTGAACTGACTGATGTTTCTTCTTTTCCATTATTTTTTTTAACAGAATATTGAATACAGTTCCCAGTGCTATACAGCAGAACCTTGTAGTTTATCCATCCTCTGTATAATAGTTTGCAGGTGCTAATCTCAAACTTTAGTCCTTCCCTACCCCCACCCCCTCCCCCTTGGCAATCACAAATCTGTTCTCTGTGTCTATTGTTTGGATGTTTACAATATGCCAAGTTCTTTGCTCAAGATCTTGCCTGTAGTAACTCGGTGGTTCTCAGCCAGGGCTAATTTTTCCCCAGGGGACAGGTGACTGTGTCTGGAGATGTTTTGGTTGTCACATTGGGCAGTGGGTGGGGGTAGTTATTGTCATCTAGTGAGTAAAAGCAGAGATACTGCTGAACCCCCTACAATGCACAGGACAGATCCCCACAACTAAGAATTATCTGGCCCCTGTCAGAGCCAGGAAACCCCATGGAAACTCATCAAACGCTAATCATCCTCACATTGAACACCATTATAATCCCCATTTTTGTTCGTTTTTTATATATCTCTCCCTCTCCTCTCTCCCCATGTCTGGAGAAATGGACACAGAGAATAGATTTATCCCCATTTTAAAGACACAGAAACAAAGGTCAAGAGAGTGTATGCTAGGAACACAGCTGGTCAGTGTCAAGGTCAGCAGCCTCAGCCAGACGCCATCCTGCCTCTCTGCTGCCCAATACCCCCGGACTTGGCATCTGTGCTCTCTACTGAGCTGGACTAATCCCAGACTGCTGGGCTCCCTTTTCTGAGGGCTCATTCAAACTGTCTCCACCATCCTCCAAAGGGGGGACCTCGTTGCTAGGGTCAAGGACGCCATCGAGGGAACCGCCAGACAGGCTCTGTGTTGTAAGGTACAGCTGGATGGTAAATGATTCTATGAGCAGATCAGGCTTGGAGTCTGACTCAGGCTGAAATGCGACACTGCCTGCCAGACCCAGGCGGGGAAGGGCCAGCAGTACCCCAGCCCAGAGGTCTAGCATATTCCCTAGGTTTTAATCCTGTCGTCCACCTGTTGGGAAATTTAAGTGTGCAATTCCCTGACTTTCTATAATCCCCCAGCCATTCCCAGGCTGGGAGGTCAGAGCGGCCCAGGACACAAAACCCAACCCGGGGCTGAAGTGGTGAGTTTTCAGCTCTGTCTCTCACCATAGGATCTGCTCTTTCCCTGTGTTGCCCCCATTCAGTTCACACCAGCTCATTGCTGCCTTCTCTCTCCATATAAGAGGCGAATCTAACATCTGCAGACTGTCTCTCTCACTAGGGCAGGTCTGATCTGTAAGTATATAATCCCATTACAGTGGATAAGTGCTATCACCGGTGCCTATGAAAAGCCTTGTAGATCCAGAGAGAAAAAGGTCAGAGCATTAGGAAGAGAAGGAAGGGCCACAGGAGGAGGCACAGAGCTAGGTCAGCGCACTCTGAGAAGGAAAAGGCGGTACTCGACCCAGAGTCCTTATCAGTCCAGTGTGTCAGTCCCCCCACTGCAGTGAGTGCTGGTGGCCACCTTCTCTGGAGAATCAAACTTTATCCAGAGATGCCAAGAGAGGACACGCCCTGCCCCAGAGGTGGCATGCAAGCCATGACCACCTGATAGAGTGGTATAAACATACATTTTGCTTGCTCCAAGGTATGCTGACAAGGGTCTGTATAGTCAAAGCTAGAGTTTTTTCCAGTGGTCATGTACAGATGTGAGAGCTGGATCCTAAAGAAAGCTGAGTGCTTGTAGAACTGAGGCTTTTGAACTGGAAGAGACTGGAAAAGACATGCTGGAAAAGACCCTTGAGAGTCCCTTGGACAGCAAGGAGACCAAACCAGTCCATCCTAAAGGAAATCAACCCTGAATATTTTTTGAACAACTGATGCTGAACTCGAAGCTCCAATACTTTGGCCACCTGATGTGAAGGGCCAACTCATTGGAAAAGACCCTGATGCTGGGAAAGACTGAGGGCAGGAGGAGAAGGGGGCGACAGAGGGTGAGATGGTCGGATAGCATCACTGACTCAATGGACATGAGTTTGAGCAAACTCCAGGAGACAGTGAAGGACAGGGAAGCCTGGTGTGCTGTAGTTCATGGGGTTGCAAAGAGGTGGACATAACTTAGCAACTGAATGGCAACAGCAAGGTGTGAAACTCCCTGGTGCTCCTCACACCCCAGGGCTCCCTGTGGGACCAGGCTGAGGCTTGACTTCAGCCAAACTCTGTCTTTACCGAGCATCGCATCCTGCTGCCTTTACTTCTCGCCAGGTTCCTGCTCAAAGCACGCTGCTTTCAATATTCATTCGCACAAGAATCACATGTCAGTTCCACCTCTAGAGAATATGACCTAAGGCCTGGAGGAAGGGCATTCCGGGTGGTCGGGACAATTTAGGCAAAGGTTTGAAGGCTGATGTGTTTGGAAGGTCAGCAAGCTTTTATGCAATATTATTATTAATAATAAGTTAGCATTTACCAAAGATTATCCTGTAGGCTGCAAAAGCAAAACTGTGCTCTCAGTATATTTAAAGATCATCTCAGTCCTCATCACAGTTCTAAGATGCAGATTCTTATTGTCCCCAATATTAAAAATAGTTGGACTAAGGTGAAGTAATTAGCTCCAAGTGGTAATGGGTGATAAGTGGCAGAGGGAATTCTGACTTCAAGTGGGTCTGAGTTCAGAGTCCTGGCCCTCCAGACATGATGGTTGAAGTCTTCAGAAAGTCTCCACACCGGGGCAAGACACCCTGCTTCCTTCTCTCACCCATCTACCCAGCCACGGAGTTTCTGAGTTGCTAAGCCCATGGACTGTAGTCTGCGAGGCTCTTCTGTCCATGGGACTTCCCAGGCAAGAATACTGGAGTGGGCTGCCATTTCCTTCTTTAGGGGACAGGGATCGAACCTGCATCTCCTGCATTGGCAGGCAGGTTCCTTACCACTGAGCCATCAGGGA
Source organism: Madoqua kirkii (assembly GCA_006408675.1). Classification (NCBI taxonomy): domain Eukaryota; kingdom Metazoa; phylum Chordata; class Mammalia; order Artiodactyla; family Bovidae; genus Madoqua; species Madoqua kirkii. Next base: position 9,687 of record SJYC01036912.1, on the reverse strand, counting down.
CGCCCCCAGACATGGACAGTTCCTTTAAAATATCCACACACAGGATGCCAAGCTTCTGGTTTCACTGTCACCTTTGAAGGCACAGGCTCAATGAGTCCTTTTAATGGACACAGTATTTACGGAGCCCAAATGAAAAGGACAGCATGAAGGAATGCTGGGAACCTTTGATCACACAGAGATGACATAACTTATGTTCCGCCACCACATTGCCCCCACTCTCTGCAATGTCGAATTGGAGAAGAAATCTGGTGATTGCTTCAGTTGGGCTGGGCCCATTTTTGCCCATATGTTTTTCTTATTACCTTGTCCTGCCTGGTGACCCCTGAGTATTTCATCTTTTTTTTTTTTTACAGGGCTGGCAGGTTTCAGGGCACCCCTGGCAGAGTCGAAAATGCCTTAGAAAACACACAGGAGGAAACCGAGGAGGGAGGTGTTGGGGCAGGAGGGGCAGCCTTGGGGAGAGGTCTGCAGGTAGAATGTTGGGAGAGCCCCTGTGTTTGGAGGTAAAAGGCGGAGCTCCCACCGTGAGCCGGAGAAGGGCAGCCTGTCCTGGGTTAGGCAATGATCTGTAGCACTGATCCGAATGGATATGGTTCCCCCTCTTGCCTGGTGGGGAACACACTTTAGAATCATGAGGATAACTATCAGGAGAGTTACTATCGTAATAGATTCCCAGACGACCGTCAAGTATTGGGGTGATTTCTGAGGCTCCGTGCTCACAAGGGTGCAGAAAAGAAGAATGCAGAAGGCCCGGGATCGGGGGAGTGGCTGGAGTGCACCCTGCATGGGGAAGCCGGGTCCCCAGGCAGGAGACTGCTGGAGGAGGCCAATGCAGGACACCATCCCCGGTGTGATTCTCCAGCTGGGCTGCGCACCTGCTGACCCAGCCTCTGAAAACTCAACTTTCCTCACCCCCCTCCCCAGACTGAGCTGTCTCCCTGCCTGGGGACACAGATCCAAACTCACACCTGGTCTAAGGCCCTTGGGAGGTGAAAGAGATGAGCTGTCAGGGGCGTCCCCGCTGGTCCAGTGGCTAAGACTCTGCTTCCATCATGGGAGGTAGGGGTTCGATCCCTGATTGGGGAACTAAGATCCTGCATGCTGCGTGGTGCAGTGAAAAATATTAAAATAAGAATGAAAGGAAGTTAAGAGGTCAGGCATTGCAGTCTCCTAACCCAGTTCAGTCTCAGCCCTGACCCTGACTCCCTGTGTGGGCTGGGGCAAGCCCCTTAACCTCTCTGGGCCTCAGTTTCCTCATCTGTTAAATGGGGACCATGTAGTTTTTTTTTTTTTTAAGGAGTAAATTGGTAGCACGCATAAAGGAGTTACAACCGGTGTTGGTGGAGAGTGAAGAGGCGACGAGTGCTGTCTGGTGTCATCACGCACCGTTATGGTTGTTTTCATTACTTCTGCTGCCACTTCCTTACAGAGGCACAGTGCAAACTACCCAGGCTACCGGAAGTGGGTATTTCTGTTCATTTCTTCTCCCTCCAAAGAAGGCTGTTACCGATTCAAAGGACGCAAGCAGGCACATGCACCCACGTGTTCCTAATACACAGCACGCTGTCGGCGCCATCTTCTCTCCAGCAGGGGGTCTCCAGCGCTGACTTCCCTCGCTTGCACTCCGCCCGTCCCCTCCTGAGCAAGGCTCAGAGAAGTTCGCGTTTTCTCCATCCCACCTGCTTATCCAAGTACCATCCTCTCTCGTCTGGATGAGAGGATAAGACCACTTAACCAGTTAACTGATAGCCCCCAGCCTCTTAAGCCACTGGGACGGCAGAGCCAGCCCGGGATCCCCAGGCTGGGATTCAGGGTAAACAAGATTGCCTGGGGTGACGGGACCTGGTGGAGACAGAAGGTGTTTCCAAACTTAGTCTGAAATTAATTGGAAAATGAAACAAGCCAAAGGACAGACATCTGTGAGCAGATGACGTGTAGAAGGAAACAAGTTGGACACGTCACATTCCGCTTGAGCTGGGAGTAGGATCCTGCTGGGCCATACAAGGAGTAGCCAGAGAGGCTTTCCGGGAGCAGTCTCAGTGTTTATTTCTCAGGATCAAATGACGGAGCATCTCCAAGCTCCAAAGACGCGGGCAGGGTGAGTGCTCGGCCCAGGATCACACAAGAGCTGCAGGGGAGCTGTGCGTCGGGAGACGACCATAAAAACTCATCCGAACACACGCTGCTCGGGGCCCGAGAGTGAAGAACGGAGTGGTGCGAATGAGAAGGGAGAAGCCTCCTGGAGCAGCCAGGACCGGGGGCTCGCACGCACCCCACGACAGCCTTCCAGACGGGACTGGTGATGGCTGTTCCAGGGCGCTTCCCTCATACCCGCCTCGCCGTTGCCGAATCAAGGTCCCCCTACCTAATGCAGAACATGGCGGCTCCCCTGACCACGAGAGCAGGCTTCCTTGTGCACCCGGCAGGCTGGAAGGGGTGCCGGCGCTGAGGTCCCGGAAGCACCCCTCCACTCCACGTGCCCCCAGGTGGACGGCTCAGACACGGCTCATGGAGGAGCCCACGGTCCCGGCTGAGCGCCACGTGCATACGCCGGACCTGCCCCTTCGGGCATCCTCACTGGCCTCACCACCCCCTCCCTTTCCCCTTCTCCACCTGCTTCCTGGGACCAGTCCCCAAACAGGCCACTAACACTCCAAGTCTGACCCGAGGTGGGGGCTGCTTCTAGGAATGCAGACACAGACAAGGATGTTGGTGGCAAGCGGATGGGATGGGGGTTGGTGACCCTGCCGAGTGAGAGACACTGTGCACAGACCTGTCCCAAAGCCGGCGAGATCCCTACAGGGACTCTGGTGGTCCCAACTCCCGATTGGATCAACCGCCTGGTGACTTCGTCACCACCGTTCCCCAGATCCACGTCAGCCCTGAAGTCGGGGACCCCCGGCACACAGGAAGCCACGCTCGGAGCATTACCTTCGCTCTGACCCCAGCAGACACCAACCAACCCTGCCCTCTTCTTTCTAAAGAGGGAGCAGAGACCCCTCTGCTCCAGAGGTTCTTACCCGAGTTTCCCGCTCCCCTCGCCTTGCGCATTGCGTCACTTGTATCTCAGCAAAAACGAGCTGGAAGTCTGCCGGTGGAAGTGGGAGAGAAAATGGGTTCTGGGTCCTGCTGGTCCTAGGACAGGGGGCGCCGGCTCTGACGCCCTCTGGTCCAGCATTTCAGATGTCCCGTGTCTCCTGCCTGAGCCCCTGCTACTCCACTCGCCTGCCGGTGGGGGACAGAAAAGCTCCCTCACTAGGCTACTGTGAGGAATACGGGGGATGCTCAGCACCGACTTGTGGAATTACACCCCCGAGACACAGAGGAGAGAGCACGCCAACTACACCGAGTGCTGCTCTCTCTTCCATAATGCTTCCTCCATCGTTCTTTGCATCCTATCAAGCACAGGAAGGTACACCTGGAACTAACACAATGTTGTAAATCAACTATAATCCCCTCCCCCCTAAAAAAAAAAAAACCATGAGGGTAGGAGGGGCTTTGTGGGAGTCCGCCTCTCCTCTCCTGCCATCCCTCCGCCTCATCACAGATGCTGTTGGTGAGCATCCGTCATAAGCCACATGCTCGCTCAGCATTTTCTCACTAAATGCTCCCCATGCCACACTCAAAAGACGAGAGCTGCCCTGACCAGCCCCAGGAACGCTCGGGGAAGATGGAGACGCGCCACACCTGAGCTGCGCAAGACCGCAAACACCTGCGACGGGCTGCCCAGCGCCTGGCCTGTGCTTCGTGCAACCAAAGTGCTTTTACTTAATTTTAATTCCTTCTGCGCAACTAGCCACAGGTGAACCTGGTCACCATATTGGACAGCAGAGATACACACGGGGGTGAAAAAGAAAGGCGAACTGAAGTCTAAAGGAGTTTGGCAACTGCCCAAGGCCATGGGCCTGGAGGAAGGTAGTCAGAGCCGCACCCACTCTCCCCAGCTTCCGGTGTGCGTCTCCTAAAGCGAACGGCCAGGCTGGCCGCAGACTTCCTCAGACACAGGAGATCTGAAAGTCAAGACGGGCCGGGTGAAAAAGACACTCAGAACCAGGGAACTGGCTCAGAGAGACAAGGAAATGAATATTCAAAGCAGATAATGGTGGTGGAAACGCTCTGTAAACTGTGAAGTGCTGTCTCAGGGTGGGGGTTGTTAATAATCCCCTTTGGCTCTGAGACTCCACGGCAAAGCTTTCTTGTCCCTCTCCATATCCTGCTGCTCTGTTAATCGTTAATTAAAGCTTAAGGGATTTGGGAATACAGGCCTCTGAAATTTGGACTAAACCCTCCATGTTATTGAAAAGAAGAAGAAAAAAAATAAATAAATGAAGAATCTTGGATAATTAGCTTTTCTTTCCCTAAATGCTTTCTGGGTGTCATTACAAACCAAGTGCCAGGCTAATATACCTTGTGTTGTGAATGCCTCACAATTCCTGCTAATTGAATTAAACCCAATTCTCTGCAAATAAACTCTTGGTTGTTCTTTAATGGCAAATAAGGAATAGAGCTGTTTCTTTCTGGAACGGGTCATTACAAGGCCCTAATTACCAGCATCTCAACGTGCTAATGCCCGCTTAACGCAAGGCGCCTTTGTGTCGGCTCCTGACAATGACGGCTCTGTCAAGATCAAAGTTGTGGCTTGCCCTTGGAAACTTCTCCCTCTGTTTCCTCCACTTCAAAATATTTAATAACGACTAATCAAATTTCTAAGACGGCAGAGAAAGGACAATAGGACAGAAGTCCCCCTTTTTAAAAAAATATACATATATTCAGGACAAATATTTCAACACTGACACACTGCTCATGCTTCCTCCCTCCCCTTTCTTTCTCCCTTGGACACAGCACACGGCGTGAAGCTGCCGATGAGTGAAGGAAGCTGTGCCTCTGGAGCTGCACGCGAGCCCAAGGTGAACGGAGGAGCCACACGGAGTAATCGGATGTCAGAGAAGAAGATGGATTCCTCGGTGCGTGCGTGGCCCAACACCTTTATCAATAATGCAATGCCAATTACTTTGGGGACCAGCCTGGGCTCTTGTGGGATGAGAAACTTTATCCCAGGGCTCTGAGAACAGCATCTATAATCAGCCACCTCACCCAGACTTTAAAACGCACACACATCGGTGCTTACTGGCAGTTCTGCCCTGATGTGTGGGTGGAGGTTTCATGTCTGAGATTTCAGAGTCGGGTGGATGAAATTTTCGCACGGGTGGTGACTGACCTTTGTGTGCCCGTCCTGCTTCCGGGTGGGTGAGAGCTGGCTCTCTGAAGTGCTAAGCCCTCATCCTAGGAGAATCTACCGTCCACGGAGTGGCAAACGTATGGACACAACTGAGGGACTGAGCGTGCACACACATCCCAGGAAGAGCTTCAGACTCTCAGCTCTCTGTTGCAGCGGAACAGACCAATTTGAGATCAGCTGGGCAGCCCAGAAATTGGGTTCTCACCCTTTACCCTCCAAAGCCTCTCCTTTACCTCCCTCAGGGCCCAAACGCCTCATTCTTTCAAGATGTTCTGTTTGCCTCCCTAGGAAAGCTCTTCTGATCGTCTCTGACAGCAAAGCTCTTAAATTCGGCCTCCAGAACCCAGGGCAGATGCCCCCATCAGAGCCTGCCAGTTGCTTCAGTTTCTCCTGTTGCATTATTCTCTCCTGCTTGTGCCTGAGGGCAACACAGCAGAGTGGATGCTTGGGCTCTGACTGGGGTTTGAATCTTAGCTCTGTTACTTATAGCTTGGGGCAAGGTACTGGACCTCTCAGAACCTCTCTTTTCTCATCCACAGAACAGGGATGTTAATGGCTACCCTGCTTCAAGGAATGGCTTGAGTACGACATGTAATAAATGGCGATGTGGATAAAGTGACTGGTGTATAGCAGATGCTCAGTAAACGGAATCCCACTATGGGTCACCGGTAAAGAATCCACCTGCCAATGCAGGAGACGCAGGAGACGAGAGTTTGATCCTGGGTTGGGAAGATCCCCTGGGGAAGGGAATGGCTGCCCACTCCAGCATTCCTGCCTGGAACAGAGGAGCCTGGTGGGCTGCAGTCCATGGGGTCACAAAGAGTCAGACATAATAGAGCATGCATGCACATTCCGTGTTCTTACTTATCGGGCTGACCCTCTGTATTTCCTTGACCCATGTAGATGTCCACTTCCCCCATCAGACAATCAGTTCTTTGAAGGAAAAGCATGGGCCCCATTAACTCCTGTATCTCTAGCACAGCACCAGGCATGCACCTGATTGGGAAAATGTTTCTGTAATAAACTAACAAATACCTTCATGTTTATTCATAATGAATAAAAAAGGAATGGATACCTGGAACAAACATTGAGGAAGAGAAATCAGTCAGTGCCTAGCATGTAGGAGGTGCTTACAACATGTTCGTAAATGAATGAATGAAGCCACACCTACAACCAAACATTCAGGGATTTAAGTGAAAGTCAAATGGAAAGGCTTTGTGATTTCCCACCGAGAAAACAAGTTCCCCCCAAACCCTCCTGCCAGAAGCAGCTCACATCAGCTCGCAGCAGAACAGCAGTGTTAAATTATTGCTTAACTGCTCCTCATATTATGGTCTCCGTGTCTCACCAGGAAAATCATCGCCATTCTCTCGGCGCCAGGAACAGCTGCATTTCACATGGTCGGGGCGCCTTTTCAACAAAACTCCCTCTAACAAGTCTGAACTTGATTTCAGTGGCTCCCTCTCCCTTTCCTCTCCAGAGAGATCTCTCCAGGAACCTGACATGCGAAGTCCATGGTTCAGGGAAGAGATTTATCATCTCCCAACCTGTAGGAATAGAGGAGGAGGAAGGTCTTTTCCCAGAAAAAAGACGTGGCAGTGTTTTATTTCAAATCACACCTGGGGCTCTGGACTTGGAGTAGGGGTGGCCTAGGGGGTGCAGCAGTGTATTTTAAAGCAGACAACGTCTCGGCTGCATCTCTGTGTCTGTCCGCAGAAGGGAGCTCTTGATTCTGGCTGAAATCATGATGACTGGGCTGCACCAGGCTTGGCTGGTGGAGGCAGGGGTCCCTGAGGCTATGGGAGTAGTTGGTGTGGGCTCAGTCATGTCCAGCTCCTTGTGGCCCCATGGACTGTAGACCACTGGGTTCCTCTGTGCATGGGATTCTCCAGGCAAGATTCCTCGAGTGGGTTGCCATTTCCTCCTCCAGGGGAACTTCCCAACCCAGGGACTGAACCCAGAGGGTCCTAACATATAGGACACCCACTTACATTTGACTTACAGTCGAACTTCAGATAAACAATGAACGTAGGTTTTTCAATCATGTACATATGGCTCCAATACTTTGGCTACCTGATTCGAATAGCTGACTCATTGGAAAAGACCCTGATGCTGGGAAAGATTGAGGGCAGGAGGAGAAGGGGATGACAGAGGATGAGATGGTTGGATGGCATCACTGATTCAATGGATATGAACATGGGCAGACTCCAGGAGATGGTGAGGGACAGGGAGGCCTGGCATGTTGCAGCCCATGGGGTCGAGAAGAGTTGGACATGGCTTGGCAACTGAACAACACCACCAGTGTGGCCCACATACTGTATGGGGCACGCTTTTGCTTGATGAACATTTGTTGTTTCTCTGCTATTTGCAGGTAACCGGGCATTGTGCATGTTTACTCGCTACGTCTGACAAACAGTTGGGGCTTGGGTGGGGGGGGAGGTTACAGTGAGGAAGCCATTTACTCAGACCCTCCCTCCTTTCTGGAAAAGGATGCCCTGGAGAGACAGGTAGCTCATTCAGGGTCTGAAGGTCCCTGCACAGAAGCACCATGCTGTGGTGAAGAGGACAGCCCCTCAGTCCAGCTCTGGGGCTTCAAATCCTGGCTCTGCTGCTTCTCAGCTGGTGAATCTGGGCATGTGACCTCAGCTCCTCATGCTCCCACCTCTTCATCTACTAACTGGGATGGGTGGTGTCACGGCACCTACTTTATATAGCATGTGGGATGGTTAAGCGGAACCATCTATGTTCAAAGTGCTAGATACAATGCTTAGAAATCAGTCAACTCATGTCATAAGGCACCATAGTTATTACCGGGGCCTTGTTTTTGAACTATGGTGCTGAAGAAGACTCCTCAGTGTCCCTTGGACAGCAAGGAGATCAAACAATTCAATCTTAAAGGAAATCAACCCTGAATATTCACTGGAAGAACTGATACTGAAGCTGAAGTTCTAATACTCTGACCACCTAATGTGAAGAGCTGACTCATTGGAAAAGACCCTGATGCTGGTAAAGATGGAAGGCAGGAGGAGAAGGGGGTGACAGAGGATGAGATGGTTGGATGGCATCACCAATGCAATGGACATGAACTTGGGCAAACTCCAGGAGATGGTGCGGGACAAGGAAGCCTGGTGTGCTGCAGTCCATGGGGTTGCGAAGAGTTGAACATGACTTGGCAACTGACTATGCAGGCTACTCCATTTCTTCTAAGGGATTCCTGCCACAGTAGTAGATATAATGGTCATCTGAGTTAAATTCACCCATTCCAGTCCATTTTAGTTTGCTGATTCCTAGAATGTCGACTTTCACCCTTGCCATCTCCTGTTTGACCACTTCCAATTTGCCTTGATTCGTGGACCTAACATTCCAGCTTCCTATGCAATATTGCTCTTTATAGCATCAGACCTTGCTTCTATCACCATTCACAACCACAACTGGGTATTGTTTTTGCTTTGGCTCCATCCCTTCATTCTTTATGGAGTTATATCTCCACTGACTCCAGTAGCATATTGGGCACCTACCAAACTGGGGAGTTCATCTTTCAGTGTCCTATCTTTTTGCCCTTTCATACTGTTCATGGGCTTCTCAAGGCAAGAATACTGAAGTGGTTAGCTATTGCCTTCTCCAGTGGGCCACATTTTCTCAGTCCTCTCCACCATGACCCGTCCATCTTGGGTGGCCCTACACAGCATGGCTCATAATTTCATTGAATTAGACAAGGCTGTGGTCCATGGGATCAGATTGGTTAGCTTTCTGTAATTGTGGTTTTCAATCTGTCTGCCCTCTGATGGAGAAAGCTAATATATATTACTATGCTGCTGCTACTGCTAAGTCACTTCAGTCGTGTCCAACTCTGTGCAACCCCATAGATGGCAGCCCACCAGGCTCCCCCATCCCTGGGATTCTCTAGGCAAGGATACTGGAGTGGGTTGCCATTTCCTTCTCCAGTGCATGAAAGTGAAAAAGTAAAGTCGCTCAGTCGTGTCCGACTCTTTGCAACCCCATGGACTGCACCCTACCAGGCTCCTCCGTCCATGAGATTTTCCAGGCAAGAGTACTGGAGTGGGTTGCCATTGCCTTCTCCATATACTACATACCTATTATATCTACTACTGTGGGTGAGAATCTCTTAGAAGAAATGGAGTAGCCATCACAGTCAACAAAAGAGTCTGAAGTACAGTACTTGGATGTAATCTCAAAAATAACAGAATGATCTCTGTTCGTTTCCAAGGCAAACCACTCAATATCACAGTAATCCAAGTCTATGCCACCCTGACCAGTAATGCTGAAGAAGCTGAGTTGAACGGTTCTATGAAGACCTACAAGACCTTCTAGAACTAACACCCAAAAAAGATGTCTTTTTCATTATAGGGGACTGGAATGCAAAAGTAGGAAGTCAAGAAACACCTGGAGTAACAGGCAAATTTGGCCTTGGAGTACAGAATGAAGCA
>SJYC01036911.1:0-13318 GCA_006408675.1 Madoqua kirkii | reverse complement strand
AATAAAATTTGAAATTAATGATAAAAATATATAGTTATTAAGACTTTTCAAATGCTTGAGAATTGAATAATAATTTATAATAAATAATTATAAAAATAATTACATTATAAATTTAATTACATTATAATTAAATTATAAATAATCAAATTATAAACAAATAATTAAATAAATAATTGAATTGTGAATGAATAAATAAATAATAAATTAATAATTTGCTTTAACTCATGGAGTTAAAACAAACAAACAAACAAGAAACAGAGAAAATAAAGATCTGCTTAGAACTGAACATGAACAAAACACCACTCATGTAAAAAATTGCTTGACATAGTTAAGCACTTAGAAGGAAACTGATTGTTCTACAAGCACTCATTAGGAATTAAGGTTAAAAACAGAAATCTTTATTACTTCTTTTCTTCTTACCTCTTTGGATGCACTTTGTTACTCTTGCTCAGTTCACTGAGTTAAATGCTGTGCTTAAATGACTAATAAGTATATGAAAATGTGCTTGGCCTCATTAATATTCAGAGATAAGCAAGTGAAAACAATGAGATACAAGGCTGGTTTGTTACACACATCTGCATAGTCCACATTTGCATTCCAGACATCAGAAAAAAAGAAGGGAACGGAGAGGAATGGGAAATCCCTTCCTTTAAAAAGTACATGGCCTGAAAAATACACACATGACCACAGCTCAAAACCAACAGGCCAGAACTTGGTCATATGACTATACATGACACCTCAGAGCTTTCTTAAGGTCTGGGATATGTATATTTTATAGTATGGCTTCCATATACCAAGATGATAACTGGCGTTTTACATTACTTCTGAAGGAGCAGAGAATGGATACTGAGCAGAGAGCTGGCATGCTCTGTCACCGTCGATTTAAATGAATTATATATATATATATATATATATATATATATATATATGTATATTTTACCCTTGGACTTCTATGAAGGTTCCAGCTCCCTTCTGATGTTCTCATTTAGTTGTAAAAATGTCTTTGCTGCTCAGATTTGGGTTTCAAAAACATGCCAAAATTAGCTTTGGAAAAAAAAAATTTAATTTTTAAGCATGTACCTTTTATGGAGTTTTCGAATTAATGCTATCTGTGGTCTTATAAAGTGGAACTGATTAGGAAGTTCAGACCCTGAGGATTGATGGCATTCAACTGTGTGTACTTAAAATCAGACTATTTTGCATTTCTGTTCATGATATTCCATGATTTACTAATGTTTTTATCTTTACAATTCTTTCACCCTAAGAAAAATATATAAACCTCCTTTCATGCTATGACAAGAACTTTTTAACACCTCTTTTGTATCTCTATTAAATGAATGGATATTTGACAAATACATTGTTTAACTGAATACAGAGCAGAATATTTTCTTTGGAATAACTGACTCCTCTCAATTAATATGAAAAGCCATAATTTCCTCTCTCAGACCCTTTCCACTTATTTCCCAGGAAACAAATAGCCCAGGCTCATCAGTTTATAAAAGTCTGATTTCTTTATACAGAGACATTCTAGTCTTCAATCTTCAAGGCAAAATCTTAAGATTCTGTCACATACAGAAAGAATCAAGAGACCTATTGTCACCTATGGCTGACTCATGATAGAAGCAAGAAGGAAAATGAGAATAAATGGGTGGAAAAGCAAAAACCAAGAGGTGGAGGGTTGTAATACAAAGCAAGGTGCCAGCACTAGAGTTCAAGGTCATTGCATTTACATCAAGGGTCAGCAGATCCTTGATCAAGGGTCCAAGTTCCTCATCCCATTGACTGAACAGGAATGAAATATCACTTTTTATTCTACCTCTTCTCTGTTGTCCCCCATAGCACTCATAGAAATGTAGATACACAAGTAAAATCCATCTAACATTTGCATTTGTTCCCTAAGAGTGCATAAAAGAGAGAATAATGTAGGAAGTGACAACACTGTCTTTTTCCTGGGGTGCCACTGGCTGCCTATCAGAGTCACTGCTGGTACCAGGTAAGGAATTCATGATACCCTAGGGATGAATCTAACTGTAGCCAGTGAAAATAAGCTTTTTTCACATGACACATACATTTTCCAATGTCCCGAGTTCTGAAATGTGTTTATGCAGAGGCATTACCCTTCACTTGTCCCCAAGCCTACTTCTGAAGTCTTGGGAGAGGTTTAGCAGGAAAGAGTAGGTACAAGATAGGCAAAAATGGAAAATGATTAAGAAGAGCTATAAACACTAAAGTTAAAAGATGGTGTCATGAACTGAACTGTGTCCATTACATATTTTTACCTCAGTTTCCCCATTTGTGAAATTACAATAATAATTTTTTTTACCCCTTAAGAGTTTTTGTAATTACTAAAATGATTCAACATATATAAGAGCTTGGAATAACTGGCACATAATAACAGCTCTGCAAGTCTTACCTGTGACTGTATGCTACGTTAAACTACCTTTAGAACACAGTCCACATAGGCTCCAGCCAACAACTGTTCCACTGAAAGCAGGACTTTTCTGGTGCTCAGGCTCCATCTTGATGTGTTTCACATCTCTGTCTCACTGCCTCTCCCAGCAGAGCCAGTCTGAACATCTTCCATGCTGAGCTGGTGCATGTAGCTAAGGAAACAAAGGCAATGACAAAGCTGTATATGCTGCTACCCAGTTCATCATATGTGGCTTGTAACATGGAAAAGAACTATATAGTGAAACTGAAACACTGAGACCCAGATTACAGTTTTCCTTTTGTATATAACTGCCATTTCTAGAGGGCCTTCAGAGTAACAGGCACTGTGTACTTACCACTTTCCATGTTGTCATGAACTTAATGTTTTCATCCCCCCCAAAACTCATGTTTAGGCCTTAAATCCCTGTATAATGGTGTTTGGAGGTTGGGCCTTTGGGAAGTAATTAGGGTTAGATGAGGTCATAAGGTTAGAGTCCCAGCGATAGGATTTATATCCTTATAAGAACAGCCACCAGAGGACTCTCTCTCTCTCATTCTCTCTTTCTACCATATCAGGACACAGCAAGAGGGTCAACCATGCTGACACCATGATTTCACATTTCTAGCCTCCAGAGTTGTGAGCAAATAAATTATTTTTATTTAAGCCACTTGGTTTATGGTATTTTGTTAAGGCAGCTTGAGCTGACTAAGAAACAAGCATTCTTTGTTCTCATCAGGGTGCACAAGACCCAGTCTCTGCCCTCAGGGGACTTACAGCTTAGTGATTAAATACTAATCTCAAAGCAATTACTTAGTGTGACAAGGAAATACAACAATGATAGTTCAAGGGAAGAAATATGTAAACTACCCCCTATATACATGCCCATAGCTTTCTGCCAAAAGCAAGGTATTTATTTCTGTCTTCATGATAGCAAGCAATAAAATTTGAAAATATGAAGCACCATTATTTTTTCCATTCATCATCCTGACAAATTCTCCAGAGCTATGCTTGTTTCTCTCTCTTCCTCACACTCTCCCCCTACCCCGTGTGTGTGTGTGTGTGTGTGTGTGTGTGTGTGTGTGTGTGTACACATTTCCCGTCACTTAGAAATCACCAATATCCTAAAGTTTCACAACAATCTTGCCCTCCTGAGTGATGGTGGTTTCAGAACCAAGGACAGCACCTGAGCCCTACCATTCCCATACTTTTAATTTTGTATTTACACCTATGAAACTGGTGTGACCAGATTTCTTCTACAGTTACAAGTTAAGCCATCCCTCATACACCACTTTAAGAAAATAATACTAATAGTAAAACAATAGCAATGATATCTAACATTCATTGTGTTTTTACTATATGGTATACATGCATTATTATTTCTAGCTTTTAGTTGAGAGAGATTCAGCAAATGGAGGTCAAGTGATTTGCCCAAGATCACACAAATAGTAAGAGTTAAAGCAGAATTGGAACCTATATTGTGTAATTATTATTATTATTCAATTTGACATTTTTAATTATATAACTGGAATTATTGTTTCTCTGAAACATATTTCTAGAATAAGGTACTATTGTTTAGGAATGTTATGTTCATTTCACCAAATATTACACTGTTGATCATAATTTAATTAAATTTGAGTCACTGAGCTCCAATGAACTCAGGTAACATGTGAGGTCTCCAGCAAAAAAGTCAAGCTGTGAGGCTGAGTCAGGGGTTCCTTGTGTTAGCTACTGCCTTCAGTCCTAGCCTGTGAGTGATGTATTTACGGCCACCAATAGGGAAGAATCCAGAATGGGGAAGTAATGAAAAATTACTATCTTTCACAGACTTTGCTGGATATTCTTGCAATATTTTAAAATTTTGATATTCACCTTTAAAAATAAAAGAGTTCAAATATGAATACACACTCGAGACAGAAATAAGACCAAGAGGAAGAATTTATTCATTTCCTAGTACCCAATCACTCTTTTATTTTTTGTGTATTTCTCCAGTCTTGTATTAATAAAATTAGTTTCATCAAGTAGGGGAAAAACCAGTCCCCACCCCTGCTTCAGTTGTGAATCACTTATCAGCTAAACATATTGAGACTTCAAGTAAACTTTCATTTGAAGAATGCCATTAATTTTTAATGAAGCATTTGAATTTTATCTAGTAATGGTTTTAGATAATTTTGTAGATACTTTCAAATTGAATTTCATTCATAAACCATAAATATTTATAGCTGATTTAGTGATCCCACTGAAGAAAACAAGGAAACATGAATCTCAGGATTTCAGGAATTCAGATATCAACTTGCTATCTACTCAAAAGCCACTAGGTGGTACTAGGTAATTTTTTTTGTCTCTTAAAATGAGACGTGTGTGTGTGTGTGTGTGTGTGTGTGTGTGTTTCCTCTCTCGGCCCTGTGTGTGTGTGTGTGTGTGTGTGTGTGTGTGTGTGTGTGTGTGTGTGTTTCCTCTCTCGGCCCTGTTAAGAACGGTGAAAAAAGTGCAATATTCTGGGGGTTGATGAAAAAGTTCCCAAATTGGACTGTGGTGATGGCTCACAAATTTAAATCATAAATTTTTGCTAAACCAGCTTGAATTGTACTTCAGTAAAATAGTTTGAGGGAAAAAGTTAAAAAATATTTCTATACATAGCACATCTTGAAATTTACATATACTTTGTCTATATATTCATAAAAACTCTCTGGCTAGCTACAAGTTAAAATTTTTAATTCATGTATATAATCTGAATCAATGTAATTAAGGATATATTTAAACTCTTTTTCCTGTGTTAAGTAGTATTCTCAAATAGAAATGATCCAGTATTTAGTTTTGGCCTTTTCAACATCTTCTTTTCCATGCAGAGTACCTCCATGTTGCTCATACTGGACCTTGAAGGCATTATACTGGCTTGAAAAAAAAAAAAAGAGAAAGAGAGAAAACAAACATCACCTGATCCTACTTATGTTACTGTGCTAAGTCACTTCAGTCATGATCCTTCTGTAGGATCTTTGGAACCTACTTATATTTGGATTTAAAAAAAAAAAAAAAGCCTCATAGACACAAAGAACAGATTGGTGATTACCAGAGGTGGAGGCTGAGGGGTGCAAAATGGGTTGTTGTTCAGTCACTAAGTCGTCTCTTGACTCTGTAGACCCCATGAACTGCAGAATGCCAGGCTTCCCTGTCCTTCACTATCTCCTGGAGTTTGCTCACTCATGTCCATTGAGTCAGTGATGCCATCCAACCATCTCAGCCTCTGTCACTCCCTTCTTTTGTCTTCAATCATTCCAAGCATCAGGTGGCCAAAGGATTGGACCTTCAGCTTTTGCATCAGTCCTTCTAATCACATTCAGGGTTGATTTCCTTTAGGATTGACTGATTTGATCTCCTTGCTGTCCAAGGGACTCTCAAGAGTCTTCTTCAGCACAATTTGAAAGACTTAATTTATCAGTGCTCAGCCTTCTTTATGGTTCAACTCTCACATTCGTACATAACTATTAGAAACACCATATCTTTGACTAGATGGACCTTCATTGGCAAAGTGATCTGCTTTTTTAATAACACTGTCTAGGTTTGTCAGCCCTCCTTCCAAGGAGCTAGCATCTTTTAATTTCATGGCTGCAGTCACCAGCCACAGTGATTTTGGAGCCCAAGAAAACTGTTACTGTTTCCACATTTTCCCCATCATTTGCCATGAAGTGATGGAACTAGATGCCATGATCTTCGTTTCTTGAATGTTGAGTTTTAAATCAGCTTTTATATGGGGAGAAATACTTTTATATGGGGAGAAGTTATATATTACAGAAATAGTTTCTGTATTTCAGAAAGTACCAACTTCCAGCCATAAAGTCATTCATGGGGGTATAATGTACAGCATGGTGACGATAATAATATCTATTGGATATTTGATGTACTGCATATTTAAAACTTGCTGAGCAGCACCGCAGTAGGAGCAGTCGCTAGGAGGCACTAGAATGACTTTTGAGGAGACAGCCCATATCTAGCGGCAAAGGAGAAGCCCCAGCAAGACGGCAGGAGGGGCAGAATCAGTCTACAATCAAACCCCATACCACCAGAGACACTCAGAGGGCTCAAATAAACTTTGTGCACATCAGGACCCAGAGACCCCACAGAGACTGAGTCAGAACTGTTTGAGCATCTCCTGAGGAGTGGACTGCTGCAGAGGCAGGGGCTCTGGGTACAGTAGACCTGGGTATGGCATAAGGCCTCTTGGAGGAGGTCGCCATTAATCTACCATAGAGCCATAAGAACTTACACAGGACTGGAAAACAGATTCTTGGAGGGCACAAATAAAACCTTGTGCACACCAGGACCCAGGAGAAAGGAGCAGTAACCCCACAAGAGACTGACCCAGACTTGCCCATGAGTGTCCAGGAGTCTCTGGCAGAGGCATGGGTCAGCTGAGGCCTTCTGCAGGGTAGGGGACACTGGGTGCAACTGTGCCTGCATGGGACCTTTACCTCCACCATAGTTTGGCCTAAGGTCAAATAATAGGGAGAGAACAAAGCCTCGCGCATCAACAGAAAATTGGATTAAAGATATGCTGAGCATAGGGCCACCCAGTTTCCCCCTCAATCAGTCT
Organism: Madoqua kirkii; assembly: GCA_006408675.1. Taxonomy (NCBI): domain Eukaryota; kingdom Metazoa; phylum Chordata; class Mammalia; order Artiodactyla; family Bovidae; genus Madoqua; species Madoqua kirkii. The sequence goes on along the minus strand of SJYC01036911.1, from coordinate 6,299 downwards.
CTCCCATCAGGAAGCTTCCATAAGCCTCTTATCCTTCTCCATCAGAGGGAAGACACACTGAAAAACATGCAAGGAAAACTAACCAGTCTGATCACATGGACCACAGCCTTGTCCAACAATGAAGCTATGAGCCATGCTGTGTAGGGCCACCCAATATGGACGGTCATGGTATAGAGTTCTGACAAAATGTGGTCCACTGAAGAAAGGAATGGCAAACCACTTCAGTATTCTTGCCTTGAGAACTCCATGAATAGTGTGAAAAGGCAAAAAGATAAGACACTGAAAGATGAGTTCCCCAGGTCAGCAGGTGCCCGATATGCTACTGGAGATCAGTGGAGAAATAACTCCAGAAAGAATGAAGAGATAGAAACAAAGAAAAAATAGCAACCAGGTGTGGATGTGACTGGTGACGGATGTAAAGTCCGATGCTACAAAAGCAATATTGCATAGGAACCTGAAATGCTAGGTCCATGAATCAAGGCAAATTGGAAGTGGTCAAACAGGAGATGGCAAGAGTGAACATCGACATTCCAGGAATTAGCGAACTAAAATGGATTGGAATGGGTAAATTTAACTCAAATGACCATTATATCTATACTGTGGGTAAGAATCCCATAGAAGAAATGGAGTAGGTATCATAGTCAACAAGAGTCCAAAATGCAGTACTTGGATGCAATGTCAAAAACGACAGAATGATTTTTGTACGTTTCCAAAGCAAACCAATCAATATCACAGTAATCCAAGTCTATGTCCCTACCAGTAATGCTGAAGAAGCTGAAGTTGAATGGTTCTATGAAGACCTACAAGACCTTCTAACACCCAGAAAAGATGTCCTTTTCATTAAGGGGACTGGAATGCAAAAGTAGGAAGTCAAGAAACACCTGGAGTAACAGGCAAATTTGGCCCTGGAGTACAGAATAAAGCAGGGCAAAGGCTAATAAAGTTTTGCCAAAGAATGCACTGGTCATAGCAAACACCCTCTTTCAACAACACAAGATTAGACTCTACACATGGACATCACCAGATGGTTAATACAGAAATCAGATTGATTCTATTATTTGTAGCCAAAGATGAAGAAGCTTTATACAGTCAGCACAAGACTGGGAGCTGATTGTGGCTCAGATCATGAACTCCTTATTGCCAAATTCAGACTTAAATTGAACAAAGTAGGGAAAACCACTAGACCATTCAGGTATGACTTAAATCCATTACAATTATACAGTGGAAGTGATAAATAGATTCAAAGGATTAGATCTGATAGGCAAGAGTGCCTGAAGAATTATGGATGGAGGTTCGTGATATTGCACAGGAGGTGGTGATCAAGACCATCCCCAAGAAAAAGAAAGGCAAAAAGGTTGTCTGTGGAGGCCTTACAAATAGCTATGAAAAAAAGACAAGCAAAAGGCCAAGGAGAAAAGGAATGATATACCCATCTGAATGCAGAGTTACAAAGAGCAAGGAGAGATAAGAAAGCCTTCCTCAGTGATCAATGCAAAGAAATAAGAGGAAAACAATAGAATAGGAAAGACTAGAGATCTCTTCAAGAAAATTAGAGATTCCCTAGGAACATTTCATGCAAAGATGGGCTCAATAAAGGACAGAAACAGTATGGACCTAACAGAAGCAGAAGATATTAAGAAAGGGTGGCAAGAATATCTGTACAAAAAAGATCTTCATGATCCAGATAACCATGATGGTGTGATCAGTCACCTAGAGTCAGACATCCTGGAATGCAAAGTCAAGTGGGCCTTAGGAAGCATCACTACAAATAAAGCTCGATTGGAATCCAGTCGAGCTATTTCAAATTCTGAAAGATGATGCTGTCATAGTGCTGCACTCAATATGTCAGCACATGTGGAAAACTCAGCAGTGGCCACAAGACTGGAAAATGTCAGTTTTCATTCCAATCTCAAAGAAAATGTAATGCCAAAGAATGCTCAAACTACCATACAATTGCATTCATTTCACAAGCTAGTAATGTTCAAAATTCTCCAAAGCAGGCTTCAACAGTACGTGAACTGTGAACTTCCAGATGTTCAAGCTGAATTTAGAAAAGGCAAAGGAACAAGAGACCAAATTGCCAAGATCCACTGGATCATGGAAAAAGCAAAAGAGTTCCAGAAAAAACTTCTACTTCTGCTTTATTGACTATGCCAAAGCCTTTGACTGTGTGAATTGCAACAAACTGTGGAAAATTATTAAAAGAGATGGGAATACCAGACCACCTGACCTGCGTCTTGAGAAATCTGTATGCAGGTCAAGAAGTAATAGAACCAGACATGGAACAACAGACTGGTTCCAAATAGGGAAAAGAGTATGTCAAGGCTGTATATTGTCACCCTCCTTATTTAACCAATATGCAGAGTACATCATGAAAAACACTAGATCAATGAAGCACAAGGTGGAATCAAGATTGCCAGGAGAAATATCAATAACCTCTGATATGCAGATAATACCACCCTTATGGCAGAAAGCAAAGAACTAAAGAGCCTCTTGATGAAAGTGAAAGAGAAGAGTGAAGAAGTTGGCTTGTAACTCAACATTCAGAAAACTAAGATCATGGCATCCAATCCCATCACTTCATGGCAAATAGATGGGATAACAGTGGAAACAGTGACAGATTTTATTTTAGGGGCTTCAAAATCCCTGCAGATTGTGACTGCAGCCATGAAATTAAAAACTGCTTGTTCTTTGGAAGAAAAGTTATAACCAACCTAAATAGCATATTAAAAAGCAGAAACATTACTTTGCCAACAAAGGTCCATCTAGTCAAACCTATGTTTTTTTTTTTTTTCCAGTAGTGATGTGTATGGATGTGAGAGCTAGACTATAAGGAATGCTGAGTGCTGAAGAATTGCTGCTTTGAACTGTGGTGTTGGAGGATTCCTGAGAGTCCCTTGGACTGCAAGGAGATCAAACCAGTCCATCCTAAAGGAAATCGGTCCTGAATATTCATTGGAGGACTGATACTGAAACTCCAATACTTTGGCCACCTGATGTGAAGAATTGACTTACTGGAAAAGACCCTGATGCTGGGAAAGACTGAAGGCAGGAGGAGGACGACAGAGGATGAAAAGATTGGATGGCATCACCGACTCAACGGACATGAATGAGTAAACTCCGGGAGTTGGTGACAAACAGGGAGGCCTGGCATGCTGTAGTCCAAGGGGTCGCAAAGAGTGAGAGACAACTGCACGACTGAACTGAACCTGATCTAATACTTCTCCTGATAAAAAACCATGGACCTTTAATGACATGATACAACTTGATTTTCTGGGGCCCTATATGAGCTGGTCTGAGATTAGAGCATGCTGTTGATTGCACTGTGGCCTCCTTGCATGCCTTTCTGTAGGCTCCTCGCTCACTGACTCAGGATTTAGCAATCACATCTTGTCCCAAAACTACGAAGAGAAAATGCCTGGACTCGCCTGACTGGACTAGCTCCCAACCCATCCTCACTAGGCCCCACTCAGCCAACCTGCAGCTGATTATAGGTGCCCAAGTCCAGCCAAGATTAGGAGAAACACTCACTTAACTTGCAGATCCATACAAATAATAAAAGATGGTTGGGGAGTTTTGGGGAGTTTGCAGCAATAATTGCTGGCAGGGTAGTCAGGCTACTGCAACTCAGACTGTCTTCTCTGCCTCTGGCATAACCTAGATGGGTTCAGTTCAGTTTAGTTCAGTTCAGTCGCTCAGTCAGACTCTTTGTCTGACTCTTTGCAACCCCTTGGACTGCAGCACACCACCCTTCTCTGTCCATCACCAACTCCCAGAGCTTGCTCAAACTACAGTGGGTTAGAGTCAACCATTATGAGAGTGAAAAACGGAAGTTAAGATGGATGAGAACCTAAAGTTGTATTATAGCTTCTAAACAAATTTACAACAACAAAGATACTCTTTGAACTGGATCCAAGCTCTATAATCTGTAAGTTAAGCCTATATATTTAACTTAAATTTATATTCTTCAAACTGTGTGAGGTGATACTCTTTTATTCTCCCATAGACTAACATGTCCACATGGTTCTTCCACCATTCATCACTTTTTTCTGCCTATCTCAAGGCAGTTTGTCAAATTATATTATATCAACTTAAATAACAATTTTAACTAACTTCTCTTAGAAACACACAGATCTGACTATTTCAGAGTATCTAAGCCAATGATACTATTCTAGAATGTTAGATGGCAAGTACAACATAGTTATCAAGCATATATAGGATGTTTCCTTCAGCTGGCAAATTAGTCACATTCACATGCAAATAACAGATGAATGTCTATGACTTGATTACAGAATTCTTAAGATCTGTTGCAAAAGGAAGGTTTAATGGCCTGACAGAATGGCCATTACCTTGAACCCTTGTTGATTCTATTTTCTCACACTGTAAACCATTTTCTTTCTCAGCACTCTCCTAGCTTTCAAATGGCTCTATTTCTTGGATCAAGTTCCACTATACACTCTACCTTCCACAAAAAAATTTTGAAAAACTTGCTATTCAGTGTGGTCCATAAATCAGGAATATCACAAACTCCATCTAAACGTACTGAATCAGAATCTGCATTTTTAAAAAAATGTCCAAGTGATTACTTTTCACTCTTAATTATATTACTATTATTTTCATTTATTATTTCATTTCAGGCTCTATTTAGTTCTTATACTTAGCCATAACTTGGAGACCATGGCAGTGGAATTCCCTATTGTTTTCAGTGGTTAGGCAGGCAGTCTTTTTTTTTCTTCCTTAAAGAGCCTATCTTAAAAACACTGTAGGTTTCAATTGGGTGTGTCCACTTAAATATGGTTTGCAGGCCCTCTATATCTACGGATTTGAAATTCATGAATATGGACTGCTGACTGTACTAGCCATGTTATATGAGGGGCTTGACCTGTGGATTTGGTATCTGTGGGGGCTCCTGAAACCAATCCCAAAGATACTGAAGGAGTGTACTTCACATAGCACTGCTTCTCCCTACAGTGCACAGCAGCAGGCATGAGTAATGTCACACAACCTTTGAGAGCTTTGACTCACAATTGCTGTGAAGTGTTCACCCTCTTACATGCCATCAGAACTGATTCCCCTTCATCTCTGCTGGATATTGATAAATATGCATCATAGTCCCAATAACATTTTTCCCACATTTACATGGTTTTCCTCTATCAGACAGTGCGTATCTTGAGGGCAAGTACTAGATCCCTTATTCAACTTTTTAGAATCTCCAAAGCCAAATACAGTGCATGATACAGGGTAGACAGATGTCAGATTGTGCTCTCTTTAATTAATGAATGAAAGACTAAGTAAGTGACTCATGAAGTTTCAAATACATGCAAAAATAACTTACCTATTTCTGAAGTTTTAAATTATAGTATATATTTTCACAGTTAAGTCAATATTTTTCTCTTATAGTCTATTTTTCCTACTAGGCTGATTCCAAAGATAGAAAAAATATTAATACAAAATAGTCTACATACTTTTTCATTTCCAATGCATACACTTCTATCTATTAATATTTTGTCTTAATCATCTTTGACTCCCCAATGATTCCTATAGTTTTTGGTATACAACATGTACTCAAATATTTGTTGAATGAGTAAGTTATTTTCAAACTACCAAGAGTCTGTGAGCATATCACAATTACTGAAAAAAGCTCCAATGCAAAATGTTTTAATAAGTGGTCAAATATACAGTTATTAGAATTACCTAAATATCACTTATATAAAAATTGGTATATCACATTAGATGACACTATAAAAACACGAATCACACATTGACAACCCCTGCAGTCCAAGAATACCCCCCTCATCAATAGTACAAATTACACTTTTTAAAAAAGACATTGTTTAGACATTTAAATCAAAGTAACTTTGACTAGACTAAATACATTCATTCATCAAGAACAATAAATTTAGCATAGTCACTAACAACACAATTTTAGGTGCAATTTCACATGCTTTCATAAATCTTCCAGTTCAATTCCCACAGTAAAGTGTCTTTGTGCACACCATTTTCATTTATATATAGGTGTATCATACATCACACTTAAGACTATTTTACTTCATAAATAAATGTGTTAATGTATATTGTAAGTGAATACCAGGCCAAAATTTAACCCCAGTGATGACAAATTTCAACAATTAAAAAAACAAACAAACAATTCTTTCTAGTATATTCTATTTGTTTAATTGCATGGGTACTATTTCCTCTTACTATATACTATCAAAATAAGTAATAAGAATTTAAATATTACCAGAAACATGGAGATTCCAACCTTCCTAAAATATTAATAAGCATTTTAGTAATATGAC
>SJYC01036907.1:0-10462 GCA_006408675.1 Madoqua kirkii | reverse complement strand
GACCCAGATAATCATGAGGGTGTGGTCACTCACCTAGAGCCAGACATCCTGGAATGCAAAGTCAAGTGGGACATAGGAAGCATCACTATGAACAAAGCTAGTAGAGGTGATGGAATTCCAGTGGAGCTATTCCAAATCCTGAAAGATGACTCTGTGGAAGTGCTGCACTCAATATGCCAGCAAATTTGGAAAACTCAGCACTGGTCACAGGACTGGAAATGGTCAGTTTTCACTGCAATCTCCCCAAAAGGCAATGCCAAAGAATGCTCAAACTACCACACAACTGCACTAATCTTACACACTAGTAAAGTAATGCTTAAAATTCTCCAAGCCAGGCTTCAGCAATACATGAACCCTGAACTTCCAGAAGTTTTTAGAAAAGCTGGTTTTAGAAAAGGCAGAGGAACCAGAGATCAAATTGCCAACATCTGCTGGATCATGGAAAAAGCAAGAGAGTTCCAGAAAAACATCTATTTTTGCTTTATTGATTATGCCAAAGCTTTTGATTGTGTGGATCGCAATAAACTGGAAAATTCTGAAGGAGATCGGAATACCTCTTCAAAAACCTATATGCAGGTCAGGAAGCAACAGTTAGAACTGGACATGGAACAACAGACTGGTTCCGTATAGGAAACAGAGTACTTCAAGGCTGTATATTGTCACTCTGCTTATTTAACTTATATGCAGTGTATATCATGAGAAACGCTGGGCTGGAGGAAGCACAAGATGGAATCAAGGTTATTTATATAAATAAACTTGATATAGATAACCTCAGATATGCAGATGACACCACCCTTATGGCAGAAGAACTAAAGAGCCTCTTGATGAAAGTGAAAGAGGAGAGTGAAGAAGTTGGCTTAAAGCTCAACATTCAGAAAACGAAGATCATGGCATCCGGTCCCATCACTTCATGGGAAATAGATGGGGAAACAGTGGAAACAGTGGCTGACTTTATTTTTCTGGTCTCCAAAATCACTGCAGATGATGACTGCAGCCATCAAATTAAGACACTTACTCCCTGGAAGGAAAGTTATGACCAAAATAAACAGTATATTCAAAAGCAGAGACATTACTTTGCCAACAAAGGTTCATCTAGTCAAGGCTATGGTTTTTCCAGAGGTCATGAATGGATGTGAGAATTGGACTATAAAGAAAGCTGAGTGCCAAAGAACTGATGCCTTTGAACAGTGGTGGTGGAGAAGACTCTTGAAAGTCCCTTGAACTGCAAGGAGATCCAACCAGTCCATCCTAAAGGAGATCAGTCCTGGGTATTCATTGGAAGGACTGATGTTGAAGCTGAAACTCTAATACTTTGGCCACCTGATGTGAAGATCTGACTCATTTGAAAAAACCCTGATGCTGGGAAAGATTGAGGGCAGGAGGAGAAGGGGATGACAGAGGATGAGATGGTTTGATGGCATCACTGACTAGATGGACATGGGTTTGGGTGGACTCTAGGAGTTGGTGACGGACAGGGAGGCCTGGGGTCCTGCAGTTCATGGGCTCCCAAAGAGTCGGAGACAGCTGAGTGATTGAACGGAACTGAACATACTATTTCCAAAGCAAGTCTCATCGCCAGGCTGAAGTCAAGAGCTAGAGAAATAATCTATCCACCATGAGGTCATGGTAAGAGTGTTGTTTTATCCGCTCAGACTGCCTTAACAAAGTACTTAAAGAACAGACATTTAAATCTCACAGTTATGGAATCTGGGAAGTCCAAGTTCAAAGTGCTGCTGAGGTTTCATTCTGTGGCCTCTTCTCTTAGCTAGTAGGTGATCACTATCTCACTGTGTATTCCCACGAACTTTCTTTAATGCTGCATGTGGAAATAGAGAGTGAGAATTCTTTCTCTCTTCTTCTTATAAGGCCACCAGTCCTATTGGATTAGGGACCTAATCCTACAACCTTAATTATCTCCCAAAGACCCCATGTCCAAACACAGACATGCATTTGACAAAGCTTCAACATATGAATTTTTAAGAGGCAATTCAGTCCATAGTAGGTGTCACTGTATAATGTTACCACAAAGGATGAATAATTGGAGCCATTACTTCAATCTTCAAAATTACTAATGACCTTTCCTCTTGCAAAATATATTCACACCTATTCCAAGATCCTTTCCCACACAAGTCTCATCTAATCACAGCATCAGCTCAAAGTCCAGATTTTCATCATGTCTGCTTAATCAGGACCTCTGTAAACTAAGAAGGCAAGTTATCCTCCTCCCCAGCCCTGCACACCTGTGTAGGATGAGAGCCCAGGGACAGTTAAACCACAACGAACACTTTGATTTGAAAGGAAGAGGAGTGAGAGGTTGAGCATTCATAATCATAACAACTCTGGAAGCCCACTAGGTGAATGTTGTCCCTTGGTTAGGCCCTGGATCTGCTCCTGGGAGTGACTCCAAAGTTTATGTTCTTTACCATTAAGGCTTCAAACTCTAGGAGGTACTTTGCTTTCCATCATTCTCCTTAGCCTCTTCCAAGGCCAGAGGGGAACATGCCCATCTTGGTGGCAAAGTAAACTTCTCAGCCTGCTTTAAACTACAAAAGGCTCTATCTTTATAGATGTTTATTTAGATCCTTATATTGTGGTTGTTCAGTTTCCCAGTTGTGTCTGATTCTTTGAGACTCCATGGACTGTAGCATGCCAGGCCTCTCTGTTCCTCACCATCTCCCGAGTTTGCCCAAGTTCATGTCCACCGCATTGGTGATGTCATCCAGCCATTTCATCCTCTGGTACCCTCTTCTCCTCTGCCACCATCTCCTTTCCCAGCATCAGGGACTTTTCCAATGAGTCAGTTGTTCACATTAGGTGACCAAAATACTGGAGTTTCAATTTCAGCATCAGTCCTTCCAATGAGTATTCCTGGTTGATTTCCCTTAAGATTGACTGGTTTGATCTGCTTGCTGTCCAAGGGACACTCAGGAGTCTTCTCTAGCACCATAAGTTGAAGCTATCAATTTGTCAGTGCTCTACTTTCTTAATGGTCCAGCTCTCACAACTGTACATGACCACTGGGAAGATCATAGTCTTGACTACAGGGACCTTTGTTGGCAGAGTAATGTTTCTGCTTTTCAACACATTCTCTAGATTTGTTATAGCTTTCTTGCCAAGAAGCAAATGTCTTCTGAAATCATGGCTGCAGTCACCATCTGCAGTGATTTTAGAGCCCAAGAAGAGGAATTCTGTCACTACTTCCACCTTTCCCCCCTCTATTTGCCATGAAGCAACCGGGCTGGATGCCATAATCTTAGTTTTTTTTTTTTTTTTTAATATTTAGTTTTAAGCCAGCTCTTTCACTCTCCTCCTTGACCCTCATCAAGAAGCTCTTTAGATCCTCTTCACTTTCTGCCATTAGAGTAGTATCATCCACATATCTGAGGTTATTGTTTCTCCCACCTATCTTGATTCCAGCTTGTAACTCATCCAGCCTGGCATTTCTCATGAGTGTTCAGCATATAGATTAAACAAACAGGGTGAGAGAAGACAGCCCTGTTGTACTCCTTTCTTAATCTTGAACCAATCAGTTTTTCCATAAAGGATTCTAACTGTTGTTTCTTATATAGTAATCATTATTTATAGATCGTTATACATTGTGAACACCCTCAAGATTTTTTTTTTAATAGTCTGGGTTTGTGAGGAACCTTTTGCCAACACAACTCTCCTAAAAACTTTGTGAGTTTTCTAAGTATTTGATTACAATCTGCATCATGTGTCCAAAGACACATCTTCCATTCTTTTGGGGAGATGGCTCTCTCTATATAGACACAGTTAAGGAAATTTAGGGTGCTTCCAGCTTCTGGATCAAGTTTTTTAATATTTCAAGTGGTCCTTTTGTGCAGCTGGAAGGATCTATTATACTTTTGTCCTTTCCAGGGTCTTAATAAGAGCTGTACTTTTGATTTGGGTTTTTTTTTTCTTGAGGTCCTATTTTAATATCCACTCCTGTGATTTGATGAGAAATAATTTATTTTCCCATGAAATTAAAAGATGCTTACTCCTTGGAAGGAAAGTTATGACCAACCTAGATGGCATATTCAAAAGCATAGACATTACTTTGCCAACAAAGGTCTGTCTAGTTAAGGCTATGATTTTTCCAGTAGTCATGTATGGATGTGAGAGTTAGACTGTGAAGAAAGCTGAGCTTTGAAGAACTGATGCTTTTGAACTGTGGTGTTGGAGAAGACTCTTGAGAGTCCCTTGGACTGCAAGGAGATCCAACCAGTCCGTTCTAAAGGAGACCAGTCCTGGGTGTTCTTTGGAAGGAATGATGTTGAAGCTGAAACTCCAGTACTTTGGCCACCTCATGCGAAGAGTTGACTCATTGGAAAAGACTTTGATGCTGGGAGGGATTGTGGGCAAGAGGAGAATTGGACGACAGAGGATGAGATGGCTGGATCGCATCACTGACTCAATGGACATGAATTTGAGTGAACTCCAGGAGTTGGTGATGGACAGGGAGGCCTGGTGTGCTGTGGTTCATGGAGTCGCAAAGAGTCGGACACGACTGAGCAACTGAATTGAACTGAACCGAACTGAACTGAATTTCTTTTCGCTACTCTGCAATTTCTGTGACCTCTATATTTCTTCTAATCTCTGCTCAAAATCTGACCAGGTTTTTTCTCAGCTCATTTCAGAGCTGTCTTTGCTTTAGGGCTTTAAAACATAGCTAGTAGCAGCTAGTTCACAGCCAAACAGTCCACCTTAAAACTTTGTCCTCCTTTCATTAGTTACATTATCTGCCTTCAAGTAGATAGTTTTATCAAATATTGAAAGTTTTATCAATATTGAATAAATAGTGAAAATTTCATCAAGTATGTTACCACTACACATGTCATCATCTTCCAGCTTATAACAGTTTCTGGGCCACTTGCTTCCCAGTCCCAAACGTTTTTATATTTCTGTTGTAGCATTAACCCACATCTAGCTACAAGCTTCTTTATTATCAATATTGAATAAATAGTGAAAATTTCATCAAGTATGTTACCACTACACATGTCATCATCTTCCAGCTTATAACAGTTTCTGGGCCACTTGCTTCCCAGTCCCAAACGTTTTTATATTTCTGTTGTAGCATTAACCCACCTCTAGCTACAAGCTTCTTTACTAACTTTTGCTGTATTATATATACTCCAAAACTCAGTGTCTTAGAAAAACAAGCATTTATTGGAACTTCCCTGGTTGTTTGCTGCTGCTACTGCTGCTAAGTCGCTTCAGTCGTGTCCGACTCCGTGCGTCCCCATAGACGGCAGCCCACCAGGCTCCCCTGTCCCTGGGATCCTCCAGGCAAGATCACTGGAGAGGGTTGCCATTTCCTTCTCCAATGCATGAAAGTGAAAAGTGAAAGTGAAGTCACTCAGTCATGTCTGACTCTTAGCGACCCCATTAACTGCAGCCTACCAGGCTCCTCCATCCATGGAATTTTCCAGGCAAGAGTACTGGAGTGGATTGCCATTGCCCACTTCCACTTCAGGGAGTACAGGTTATATCCCTGGCGGGGGAGCTGAGATCCCACATGTAGTATAGCTAAAAACAAAACAAAACACAAAAAAGTTCAAGCATTTATTTTTATGCTCACGGGCCTGCCTGTCAATTGTTTTTTAGATGATCTCAGCTGGGCTTTAGCTGTGCTAAAAGTTGGCCACCTGTGTTTCTGGCAGGAGGCTGGCTGCATATGTTTCTGGCGGTAGGATAGTTGCATGTGTTTCCAGCTTGTGGCCTAGGCTCAGGTGTGCTCACATGTGTTTGCTTTGGGCTCCAAATCAAAGGGGCTTCCCTGGTGGCTCAGTGTAAAGAATTCACTTGCCATTGTAGAGGACACGGATTCGATCCCAGGGTTGGAAATATCCCCTGCAGAAGGAAATGGCAACCCACTTCAGTATTCTTGCCTGGGAAATCCTATGGTAAGAGGAGCCTGGTAGGCTACAATTCATGGGGGTCACAAAGAGTCAGACACAACTTAGCAACTAAGCAACAACAAACAGATTGAAGAAACAGCAGCTATTAGAAGGAAACTCTTCTCATGGGGGTAACACAGGAGGGCAAGACCCAAGACCCACAGTAAGAGAGCACGTTTCAAGTCTTTATTTATTTACTAATATCCTGTTGGCCAAAGCAAGTCACATGGCCAAGCCCAAAGTCAAGGGGCAGAGAAACGTACACTCTGCTGACCTTGAGGCCATAGCAATGGTGTGGGCATAAAATACCACAGAAACATGAACAATTGGGGCTGATAACTGATAATAATTTAGCACAGCTAGGCTTCCCTAGTGGCTCAGATGGTAAACAGTCAGCTGCAATGTGGAAGACCCAGGTTTGATCCCTGGGTCTGGAAGATCCCCTGGAAAAGGGAATGGCAACTCACTCCAATATTCTTGCCTGGAGAATCCCATGAACAGGAGGAGCCTGGTCAGCCCCAATCCATGGGGTCACAAAGAGTCGGACATGAGTGAGCAACTAACACACACACAGCTACCTTCCATATGTTTTTCTGTTGACCCCCTGTTATTAGGAACCTGAATGATATGATGTAAAAATATAGGGGTGAGAAGAAGCGTCCTCTAATCCTGTGCTTAGATTTCAGTCATTAATGAGCCTGTATTCTTGGGCTCTGACCTTCTCAGGTGTTTCTCCGTTTCCTACCCCTGCACCCTTAAGGGAGATAAAAAGAGGGGGCTGGAGCTGAGTATTGCCCTTCCCTCGCATCAGTTGGGCTCTGATAGCTTCTCAAGGGAAACTATTTTCCTTGAGAGCAGGATTTTGTTTAAAAACAGAAACAGGGGTTGGTCCTAAGATGGCAGAGGAATAGGACAGGGAGACCACTTTCTCCCCCAGAAATTCATCAAAAGAACATTTGGACATTGAGTAAATTCCACAAAACAACTTCTGAATGCTAGCAGAGGACATCAGGCACCCAGAAAAGAGGCCATTGTCTTCAAAAGGAAGTAGGAAAAGATATAAAAGATAAAAAGACAAAAGAGGTAGGGATGGAGATCCATCGCAGGAAGGGAGCCTAAAAAAAAGTCACGTTTCCAAACACCAGGAAACACTCTCACTGGCGAGTCTGTGGCGAGCCTTGGAACCTCAAAGGGCAACATAACCGGGAGGAAAAATAAATAAACAATTAAGACCCACCGATTACCTGCCCAAGGGTAACTCCCAGTGGAGAAGCAGCACAGATGCCTGCATCCACCACTAGCAGTGGGGGCTGGGCAGGGAGGCACGGGCTGCATTGCTTAGAGTAAGGACAGGGCCTGAATGCCCCGAGGGCAATCTGAGGGAACTAACTTGAGATAGCAACCCAGACTGTGGGATAGCTATCCCACAAAAAGCCCTAACCTAAGACACTGCCAGGCCCGATCACAGAACAAAGGACTGAGCAGAGCTAGCAGGCTGTGGACTGGCCCATCCCCCCCTGGATATAGGCAGGGGAGGACGGCCAGAGCTGGAAGGGGGCAATTGTGGCCCCAGAGAGGCATCCTCTACCAAACTACAAGCAGACTTTGTTGCTAGCCAAGACTTTTTGGGATTCCTGATGGTCGACATCTGCCGGGAGGGTTGCAGTCAGAGATCAGCTCCCCAGAATAGACACATGGCACACCTGAGAAGGCGCGTCCGTTGTACACCCAGAAAACCGACCAGCAGGGATGAGGGAGGCGATAAGTTGCAGCCACTGCGCTCACCAAACACCTGATCACCTGAGCTGCTCAGACCTGGGAAGGGCACAAAATGCAGGCCCAGCCGAGTCTGCTCCTCTGAGGACTACCCAATTGCCTGAACCTGAGTGGCATAGACCTGGGAGGTGCATGCAGCCCAGGGCCTTCCTCGGACAGTTCCCGGTGGAGCAACCTAGAGCCTGAGCAGTATGGGCAGGGAAAGCACACACGCAATGAGTAGGGGTAAACCCAGTATGGCCAAGACACTGCGAGGACATGTCAGTGTTATTTGTTTGCAGTGTTCCTCCCTCCCCACAGCACGATTGAACAAGTGAGCCTAAAAAAGTGTCCACCATCGCCCCCTTGTGTCAGGGTGGAAATTAGACACTGAAGAGACCAGCAAACAAAAGAAGCTAAAACAAACAGAGGGAATCATGTTGGAAGTAACAGGTGCAGTAGATTAAAACCCTGTAGTTAGCACCGACTACATAGGAAGGGGCCTATAGATCTTGAGAAGTATAAGCTGGATCAAGGAACTATCTGAAAATGAACTGACTCCACACTGTCCACAACAACACCAGAGAAGGTCCTAGATATATTTTTACTATTATCATTTTTAAAATTAAAAATATTTAAGTCCTCTATTACTCCTTTAATTTTCATTTTTTATAACCTACAATTCAGTTCAGTTCAGTTGCTCACTCATGACCGACTCTTTGTGACCCCATGAATTGCAGCGCGCCAGGCTTCCCTGTCCATCACCAACTCCCAGAATTCACTCAAACTCACGTCCATTGAGTCGGTGATGCCATCCAGCCATCTCATCCTCTGTCATCCCCTTTTCCTCTCGCCCCCAATCCCTCCCAGCATCAGTCTTTTCCAATGAATTAACTCTTTGCATGAGGTGGCTAAAGTACTGGAGTTTCAGCTTTAGCATCATTCCTTCCAAAGAACACCCAGGACTGATCTCCTTTAGAATGGACTCGTTGAATCTCCTTGCAGTCCAAGGGACTCTCAAGAGTCTTCTCCAACACCACAGTTCAAAAGCATCAATTCTTTGGTGCTCAGCCTTCTTCACAGTCCAACTCTCACATCCATACACGACTACTGGAAAAACCATAGCCTTGATTAGATGGATCTTTGTTGGCAAAGTAATGTCTCTGCTTTTTAATATGGTATCTAGGTTGGTCATAACTTTCCTTCCAAGGAGTAAGCATCTTTTAATTTCATGGCTGCAATCACCATCTGCAGTGATTTTGGAGCCCAGGAAAATAAAGTCTGACACTGTTTCCACTGTTTCCTCATCTATTTCCCATGAAGTGATGGGACCAGATGCCATAATCTTCGAATTCTGAATGTTGACCTTTAAGTCAACTTTTTCACTCTCCTCTTTCACCTTCATCAAGAGGCTTTATACTTTGCAAAAAAACAAAAACAAAAAAATCCCCTATTTTTTAAAGCAAACTTCATATATATGTGTTTTATAATTTTTGTAACTTTTTAAAAAATATTGCATTTTTGAGAATCCTACATTTACTGTAGATTTTTAATCTTTGCTTTTTGGTATTTGTTATAAATTTTATACCTTTAAGAACCCAATCTTTTTACTTGGGAATGAGATTACTGGCTTCACTGCTCTCCCACCTTGGACTCTCCTTTTTCTCCACCAGGCCACCTCTATCTCCTCCCTCCCCCTTCTCTTCTCTACTCAACTCTGTGAATCTCTTCGTGTGTTCTGGGCTATGGAGAACACTTAGGGAACTGATTACCGGCTGGATCTGTCTCTGTCCTTTTGATTTCCCCCTTTTCTCCTTGATTTCCTCCTTTTCTCCTCCTGCTCACCTCTGTCTCCTTTCTCCCTCTTCTCTTCTCTATATAACTCCGTGAAAATCTCTGAGGGATCCAGACTGTGGAGCACACATAGGGAAGTGATTACTGGCTAGCTCGCGCTCTCCCCTTTTGATTCCCCCTCTTCTGGTCACCTCTATCTCCCTCCTCCCTCTTATCTTCCCCATGTAACTCTGTGAACCTCTCTGGGTGTCCCTCACTGTGGATAAACTTTTCATCTTTAGCCTATATGTTTTACCATTGGTGCTGTATAGATGGAGAAGTCTTGAGGCGACTATAATAATAAGACTGAAAACCAGAGGCAGGAGGTTTCAGTCCAAATCGTGAGAACTCCAGAGAACTCCTGACTCCAGGGAACATTAATCAATAGGAGCTCATCAAATGCCTCCATACCTACACTGAAACCAAGCACCACTCAAAGGCCAACACACTTCAGAGCAAAGCATACCATGCAACTTCTCCAGCAACACAGGAACAAAGCCCTGAGCTTCAGTATACAGGCTGCCCAAAGTCACACCAAACCCACTGACGTCTCATAAATCATTACTGGACACTTCATTACACTCCAGAGAGAAGAAATCCAGCTCCACCCACCAGAACACCGACACAAGCTTCCCTAACCAGGAAACCTTGACAAGCCACCCGTCCAACCCAACCCACAGCAAAGAAACTCCACAATAATGAGAACTCTATAAACTGCCAGAATATGGAAAGGTCACCCCAAACACATCAATATAAACAAGATTAAAAGGCAGAGAAATGTCCAGCAGGTAAAGGAAAAAAATAAATGTGCACCAAACCAAACAAAAGAGGAAGAGATAGGAAATCTACCTGACAAAGAATTCCAAATAATGATAGTGAAAATGACAGAAAATCTTGAAAACAAAATGGAGTTACAGATAAATAGCCTGGAGACAAGGATTGAGAAATGCAAGAAAGGTTTAACAAGGATCTAG
>SJYC01036906.1:0-17399 GCA_006408675.1 Madoqua kirkii | reverse complement strand
CTCTTTCACTTGCATCAAGAGGCTTTTTAGTTCCTCTTCACTTTCTGCTATGAGGGTGGTGTCATCTGCATATCTGAGGTGATTGGTATTTCTCCTGAGAATCTTGATTCCAGCTTGTGCTTCTTCCAGCCCAGTGCTACTCATGATGTACTCTGCATAGAAGTTAAATAAGCAATGTGACAATATACAGCCTCGACATACTCCTTTTCCTATTTGGAACCAGTCTGTTGTTCCATGTCCAGTTCTAACTTTTGCTTCCTGACCTGCATACAGGTTTCTCAAGAGGCAGGTCAGGTGTTCTGGTATTCCCATCTCTTTCAGAATTTTCCACAGATTATTGTGATCCACAGAGTCAAAGGCTTTGGCATAGTCAATAAAGCAGAAATAGATGTTTTTCTGGAATTTTTTTGCTTCTACAATGATCCATCAGATGTTGGCAGTTTGATCTCTGCCTTTTCTAAAACCACCTTGAACATATGGAAGTTCATGGTTGACATACTACTGAAGCCTGGCTTGGAGAATTTTGAGCATTACTTTACTAGCATGTGAGATGAGTGCAATTGTGTGGTAGTCTGAGCATTCTTTGGCATTGCCTTTCTTTGGGATTGGAATGAAACTGATCTTTTCCAGTCCTGTGGCCACTGCTGAGTTTCCCAAATTTGCTGGCATATTGAGTGCAGCACTTACACAACATCATCTTTCAGGATTTGAAATAGCTCCACTGGAATTCCATCACCTCCGCTAGCTTTGCTCATAGTGATGCATTCTAAGACCCACTTGGCTTCACATTCCAAGATGTCTGGCTCTAGGTGAGTGATCACACCATCGTGATTATCTTGGTCATGAAGGTCTTTTTTGTACAGTTCTTCTGTGTATTCTTGCCATCTCTTCTTAATATCTTCTGCTTCTGTTAGGTCCAAACGATTTCTGTCCTTTTTCGAGCCCATCTTTGCATGAAATATTCCCTTGGTATCTCTAATTTTCTTGAAGAGATCTCTAGTCTTTCCCATTCTGTTGTTTTCCTCTATTTCTTTGCATTGATCGGTGAGGAAAGTTTTTTTTATCTCTCCTTGCTGTTCTTTGGAACTCTGCATTCAGATGCTTATATCTTTCCTTTTCTCCTTTGCTTTTCACTTCTTTTCACAGCTATTTGTAAGGCCTCCTCAGACAGCCATTTTGCAGTTTTGCATTTCTTTTTCATAGGGATGGTCTTGATCCCTCTCTCCTGTACAATGTCACTAACCTCAGTCCATAGTTCCCTAGGCACTCTATCTATCAGATCTAATCCTTTAAATCTATTTCTCACTTCCACTGTATAATCATAAGGGATTTGATTTAAGTCATACCTGAATGGTCTAGTGGTTTTCCCTACTTTCTCCAGTTTGGCAATAAGGAGTTCATGATCTGAGCCACAGTCAGCTCCCAGTCTTGTTTTTGCTGACTGTATAGAGCTTGTCCATATTTGGCTGCAAAGAATATAATCAATCTGATGTCAGTGTTGACCATCTTGTTTTCCATGTGTAGAGTCTTCTCTTGTTTTGTTGGAAGAGGGCGTTTGTTATGACCAGTGCATTCTCTTGGCAAAACTCTATTAGCCTTTGCCCTGCTTCAAGGCCTATTCCAAGGCCAAATTTGCCTGTTACTCCAGGTGTTTCTTGATTTCCTACTTTTGCATTCCAGTCCTCTATAATGAAAAGGACATCTTTTCTGAGTATTAGTTCTAGAAGGTCTAGCAGGGCTTCATAGCATCATTCAACTTCAGCTTCTTCAGTGTTACTGATTGGGGCATAGGCTTGGATTACTGTGATATTGAATGGTTAGCCTTGGAAATGAACAGAAATCATTCTGTCATTTTTGAGATGGCATTTCGGACTCTTTTGTTGACCATGATGGCTACTCCATTTCTTCTAAGGGATTCCTGCCTGAAGTAGTAGATATAATGGTCATCTGAGTTAAATTCACCAATTCCTGTCCATTTTAGTTCACTGATTCCTAGCATATCAACGTTCACTCTTGCCATCTCCTGTTTGACCACTCCCAATTTGCCTGGATTCATGGGCCTGACTTTCCAGGTTCCTTTGCAATACTGCTCTTTACAGCATCAGACTTTGCTTCTATCACCAGTTACATCCACAACTGGGTATTGCTTTTGCTTTGGCTCCATGACTTCATTCTTTCTGGAGTTATTTCTCCACTGATCTCCAGTAGCATATTGGGCACCTACTGACCTGGGCAGTTTGTCTCTCAATATCCTATCATTTTGCCTTTTCATACTGTTCATGGGGTTCTCAAGGCAAGAATGCTGACATGGTTTGCCATTCCCTTCTTCAATGGACCACATTCTGTCAGACCTCTCCACCATGCCCATCCATCTTGGGTTGCCCCACAGGGCACTGCTTAGTTTCATTGAGTTAGACAAGGCTGTGGTCCTAGTGTGATTAGATTGACTAGTTTTCTCTGATTATGGTTTCATGTCTGCCCTCTGATACCCTCTCACACACCTACCGTCTTACTTGGGTTTCTCTTACCTTAGACATGGGGTATCTCTTCACGGCTGCTCCAGCAAAGCGTGGCCACTGCTCCTTACCTTGGAAGAGGGATATCTCCTCACTGCCACCCCTCCCGACCTTGAACGTGGAATAGCTCCTCTAGGCCCCCTGGCGCCCATGCAGCCACCACTCTTTGGACATGGGGCAGCTCCTCCCTGCCGCTGCCCCTGGCCTCGGGCAGGGTAGCTCTTCTAGGCTGCTGCCCCTCGGGATGGGGTCCTCCTAGCTTCTGCCCCTGACCTCAGGCATGGAGTAGGTCCTCTTGACTGCACTCTGTGTGCTGTTGCAGCCGCCCACCCTCTTTATACTCAAATATAAATGCTACTTTGTCTTATCCACAACTGTTTTTGAGAGATTGAGTTGAATAGATAGATTGTATTTCCAATGGCATGACTGGTCTTTGGGTGGAGGGGGGAGTGCTTCCAACCCCCTGTGGTGGGCCCACCTGGAGGGGCTTTGTGCTGGTCACCACTCTCCTGTTTCTTCTCCCCAGGGGTGACATTACTGGTGGTGAGTCTAACTGGCCTATAGCCCACGCTCCTGTTGCCCCAGCAGTGGATGCTCGAATCTCCTCCCCTATGCTGAGAGTACTATCAGGGCTGATTCCCATGGGAGGCTTCCAGCACCACTTGAGACCTTTGAGAAAACTCTGCCTATATCTAGTCTAAAGGATCAGAAACCTCATTTCCCCCATAGTCCTCCAGCCAAGTCATTCTCACTGATAAAGCTTCCATTTCAATCTTTAGTCACCTGTTCCTCTATTTAGGAAATGTGTCAGCCTATATGGCAAAGAAGAACTAAGGTTTCATATTGAAGTAAGGTTGCCAGTCAGCTGACTTTGGGGTTGGGGGATTCTTATATATTATTTGGGTGGGTTCAGTATAATCACAAGGATCCTCAAAAGAGGATCAAAAGAGGCTGAGAGAGGAGGGAGACGTGAAGAGATGGCAATGTGAGAAGCTTATGGCCCAGGGTCTCTACAGGTGATGAAATGAAGATATGAGTCAGAGAACAAGAGTGCCCTCTAGAAGCTTGAAAATCCACAGAAACAGTTCTCCTCTGGAGACTCCAGAAAGAAACACAGATCTACACACAAATTTATTTCATCCAGTGAGACCTATTTCAGATTTCTGATCTTTGTAACTGAAAGATAGTAAATTTGTGTTGT
Source organism: Madoqua kirkii (assembly GCA_006408675.1). Classification (NCBI taxonomy): domain Eukaryota; kingdom Metazoa; phylum Chordata; class Mammalia; order Artiodactyla; family Bovidae; genus Madoqua; species Madoqua kirkii. The sequence goes on along the minus strand of SJYC01036906.1, from coordinate 13,682 downwards.
CTTAAGCCATCAAGTTAATGGTAATTTGTTACGGCAGCCACAGTAACCTTATACATACATATATAATCAAACTCTCACGAAAGCACAAGAAGCCTGGACCCAATCTTCCTTGAAGTTTAGCAAATATTGACCATAAGCAAAAGTCAATCACAAGCAGAAATTTTCTATCATTTTAGGTATGATTTATTAAGATTTCACAGTTATACGCCTTCTTGCCATTATTTAGGTTAAAAGATTTAAATTCAAGTGGCAGCAATTTATAGATGGGTAATTTTTGCATCTTACGTATCCTCTGGTTTTCTACATGAAATGATTTTACGTACAAACTACATGAAAATAAAAGCAATATGGGCACATCTTTTAAAAAATGTTTAAATAAACATTATGATTTAACAAACTCTACTAAGAACTGTCAAAAGAAGTAAGAAACATGAGCACTTTTAAATACTACGTGTGAAGTAGTTTCTCCTAGCGTGAAGTCAAAACGTATTAGTGACTCAGCATTGTGACAGCCAGCACACTGGAGATTAGCTCTTTAAAGTACAGAGACAGACTAGGAAAGTAATGGTATTTTGTCTCAGATTCAATCTAAATGTCTGCATAGAAAATACTGGAATAATATTTCCTAGCAGATAGTCACATTTTCCAATTTGGTAAGGAATGCTAATTTTACTTTAAAATCTCCTGTCTAGCTTTGCTAACTGATCAGGGTGCCAAAAATAGTTTTGCCCTGTACCGGAGTAGTTGAATTTTTAAAATCATCTTAATACTTCCATGCCTGGCAGGAAGTATTCACACATACTTACTTCAGTGAATTTTGATTTTGTACATTTGTGAAAAATGGCTTCCTGAGTAGTTCACAGTAAAGTATCTGTCTGCAGTGCAGGAGACCCGGATTTGATCCCTGGGTTGGGAAGACTTCTGGAGAAGGAAACGGTAACCCACCCCATTATTCTTGCCTGGAGAATCTCATGGACAGAGGAGCCTGACGGGATATGGTCTGTGGGGTCGCAAAGAGTCAGACACGACTGAGTGACTAACACACACACACACCACCACCAAACACAAATGTGTTTTGCATTTTATTTTGAATATTTTAAATTTTATTTTTCATCAAATATCCATACCAGAATAAAATATGAACTCCATTTCTTTTATCAAAGTATAACTTTAATTAATCTTTTATAAGATTAATGGCTGAAATTCACTGATGACGAAGGATTGAAGGTAAATTTTTAAAATATAGAATCATCTACTTTATGTTAAAAGTGAATTCAGTAAGTTTACTGAATTTACTTCAAATTTTTGCCTTCCAATCTTCTCAGCATACCTGTCTTCAAGACAGACTTCTCTGAGTGCTATGAAATAAAAACTGAGGTTAACCTGTATGAGTGGCGATGTCATTTATCCAATAAATTAGATCAGTTAACAAGCAAAATGTAAGTTCATCTGTCACATGAAAAAACATTATTGAAAAACAGAATTGATTCAAAATGTGCACCTGGCAGTTTAGTGTAGGGATTGCTACTTCAACAACAGCCCTTATTTGGTGAAAGTTGAAGAACAACAAAAAGTGACAACTGTAAAAATATTTCCTATATTAATTACCTATGTGCACAATTTCAATGAATAATGTATATAGTTTTTGCAACAGTTTTATTTTCTTATCTATTTGATTGGATTATTGAAATGTGGTCTTAAGTCTTTTGAGTCTAGTAATAAAATAGTTCTGATTTAATTTCTCTTTTAGTTATCATTTTTCTAGAAATTTTTTTTACATTTCATCTTTATTGTATTGCACAAAAAAACAGATATTTGGCAAATAGAAATCAAAAAGCAAAACTGTCCCTTACCACAGATGCTTTGAGAAACACTGCTATGAAATCCATTCCATATCAGAGATAAGGAAAATAAGCCAAAAGAAGATTAATGGTTTCTCACAGAAAAACCAAGTTGTCTTGCAGCTAGATGCCCAAAGAATGCTAATAAATATTGAACTGCAAAGTGGAATAGTCTCTAGCAGATTTCTACAGTGTGTGTTGGCTCTTATCCCTATCTTGTTAAAAATTTGATTAATACCCAAGAGAAAGACAGACAAAGAGTATAGCTTTAAGATTTGTAGATCACAGCAAGCTGGAAGTGATAACTAAAGGAACAGAAACAAAATCGAGAAAGGGGGAAAAGAAATAGTTTTGACCATCTGGTATGCTGTGTAGAAAGTCAGACAAAAATTTATAGAAACTGAGCAGAAGTCTGGTACTTTTCAAAACTCAGTGGTATAATTTCAGAAAAGAGGAAACTTCCTTTGCAGTTCAGTTCAGTTCAGTCGCTTAGTCGTGTCCGACTCTTTGCAACCCCATGAATCGCAGCATGCCAGGTCTCCTTGTCCATTACCATCTCCCGGAGTTCACTCAGACTCACGTTCATCGAGTCTGTGATGCCATCCAGCCATCTCATCCTCTGTCGCCCCCTTCTCCTGCCCCCAATGCTTCCCAGCATCAGAATCTTTTCCAGTGAGTCAACTCTTTGCATGAGGTGGCCAAAGTACTGGAGTTTCAACTTTAGCATCATTCCTTCCAAAGAAATCCCAGGGCTGATCTCCTTCACAATGGACTGGTTGGATCTCCTTGCAGTCCAAGGGACTCTCAAGAGTCTTGCACAACACCACAGTTCAAAAGCATCAATTCTTCCGTGCTCTGCCTTCTTCACAGTCCAACTCTCACATCCATACATGACCACTGGAAAAACCATAGCCTTGACTAGATGGACCTTAGTCAGCAAAGTAATGTCTCTGCTTTTGAGTATACTGTCTAGTTTGGTCATAACTTTTCTTCAAAGGAGTAAGTGTCTTTTAATTTCCATGGCTGCAGTCACCATCTGCAGTGATTTTGGAGCCCCCCCAAAAATAAAGTCTGTCACTGTTTCCACTGTTTCCCCATCTATTTCCCATGAAGTGATGGGACCAGATTCGATGATCTTCATTCTCTGAATGTTGAGCTTTAAGCCAACTTTTACGCTCTCCTCTTTCACTTTCATCAAGAGGCTTTTTAGTTCCTCTTCACTTTCTGCCATAAGGGTGGTGTCATCTGCATATCTGAGGTTATTGATATTTCTCCCAGCAATCTTGATTCCAGCCTGTGTTTCTTCCAGTCCAGCGTTTCTTATGATGTACTCTGCATAGAAGTTAAATAAGCAGGGTGACAATATACAGCCTTGACGTACTCCTTTTCCTATTTGGAACCAGTCTGTTGTTCCATGTCCAGTTCTAACTGCTGCTTCTTGACCTGCACACAGGTTTCTCAAGAGGCAGGTTAGGTCATCTGGTATTCCCATCTCTTGAAGAATTTTCCACAGTTTATTGTGATCCACACAGTCAATGGCTTTGGCATAGTCAATAAAGCAGAAATAGATGTTTTTTTTTTTTTAATTTTTCTGGAATTCTCTTGCTCTTTCCATGATCCAGCAGATGTTGGCAATTTGATCTCTGGTTCCTTTGCCTTTTCTAAAACCAGCTTGAACATCAGGGAGTTCACGGTTCACATATTGCTGAAGCCTGGCTTGGAGAATAGTGAGCATTACTTTACTAGTGTGTGAGATGAGTGCAATTGTGCAGTAGTTTGAGCCTTCTTTGGCATTGCCTTTCTTTGGAATTGAAATGAAAACTGACCTTTTCCAGTCCTGTGGCCAATGCTGAGTTTTCCAAATATGCTGGCATATTGAGTGCAGCACTTCCACAACATCATCTTTCAGGGTTTGAAACAGCTCAACTGGAATTCCATCACCTCCACTAGCTTTGTTCATAGTGATGCTTTCTAAGGCCCACTTGACTTCACATTCCACGATGTCTGGCTCTAGATTACTGATCACATCATCATGGTTATCTGGGTTGTAAGATCTTTTTTGTTCAATTCTTCTGTGTATTCTTGCCACCTCTTCTTAATATCTTCTGCTTCTGTTAGTTCCAGACCATTTCTGTCCTTTATCGAGCCCATCTTTGCCTTGAAATGTTCCCTTGGTATCTCTAATTTTATATATCATTTTGATTAGCAGGATGAAATTCCTAAAAATGCTAACAGAGAAATGCTTAGTTTGCAGAATAGAAAGTTAATGCTAGATGTTAGATTCCTCCACCCTCCGGGGTTAAAGGGCAATTTCAAACAATATTTTTATTTCTGCCCCTGGTAGATGAAAAGGATGCCTTCCATCACAATCAGTTCTCAATTTGCCCAAGTCTTAAATCTAATGGCCAAGGGGTTCATATGTAAAGCCACACAACAGGCAAGGTTTAGTTCTTGCTTCTCAATTTTAAGTGAATATTTTTGCAGAGAAATTGTTTTATGATTGTTAACAACAGTTTAATAATTTTACTATTAAAACATGACTGTCTATATCATGGGATAGTCTATGACATTTTTACCTCCTTTGGTAATGAAGATTTAAAGCAATTCTACCTAGAGAAGGAAATGTCAACCCACTCCAGTACTCCTGCCTGGGAAATATGGACAGAGGACCTTAGTGGGCTACAGTCCATGGGACTGCAAAAGAGTCAGACATGACTTAGCAACTAAACAACATAATGTTCATGTAGATGGATTCTTAAAAAAGAAAAATAAATAAATAAAAAAACTTAAAGAAATTTGGAGTGTGTACTAGGCAACATCAAGGAATACCCACTTCCCTGCCTCCAGGTCCCCATTTCTCATCTGAGGATAATCACAGTACTGTGTCCCCTCTTTATGCTCATTTTATTGGCTTTTCTTTCACTCCTTGAATATACAAGGTTCCATCTGTTTGATTACTTTTCTACATAAAGAACATCCTCTTATCCTTTCTTGTAGCTCACATGGGTTGGTGATACAGTTTATCAAGTTTTGTGCATAACACAATGTCTTTATTTCTTCCTGAGCTACCTGTTGATTGTATAGAGACTTCTGGGTTGAAAGGTTGTTGTGTTCATTCAGCACTGTAAAGACATTGGCCCAATATCCTCTAAATTCTATTTTGTTATTAATATATTTTTTTATTGAAGAATAATGCTTTATAGAAATTTGCTGTTTTCTGTCAAATCTCACCTCTATTGTTTTTAAAGTCAGGAGCCATTAGAATTATTCCCCAGTGCATATACGATGCCACTTTGCTCTCACTGTATTTAGATGCTCTGTTGTCTTTGATTTATAGTATTTTGACTATGGTGTGTCTTGGCATAATTTTCTTCACATTTCACATACTTGAGGTTTTCTGAGCTCACAGAATATAAATTTGCATCTTGCCACAAATTTGAGGATATGTCAGTTATTATTCTTTGAATATATTTAGTCTTTTTTTTCTCTCTTTATAGGACTCCAAATATATGTATGTTATTGCTTCCAAATATTACTAATATCTTCTTTAGTCTTTAAATAATTTCTATGGATCTGTCAGGCTCATGGTGTTTGCTATCTCCATTTTGCTGTATCATCATCAAGCATGTTTATCGTTTTTTTAAAGATTTCAAATATTGTGCTTTTTTAGCTATGGAATTTTCCTTCTTATTTTATATTTCTCAATGGAAATAGTCTCTTTTTCAGCTATTGCAAATTAAGCTTCCTTTATGCCATAAAGCATGGTTATAACAGCTGCTTTAAAATCTTAGTCTGTTAATTCAAAAATCTGTGTCTTCTAGGAGTCAGTCTCAAAAAATTGTCTTTGATTTCAAATATAGGTCACATTTCTCTGTTTCTTTATACATTGTGTGATTTTAAACTGTGTTCTGTGTGCTATGAAAACCATTTTGTTGGAGAATTTGGATTCTTTTATTTTACTCTAAAGAGACATTTTTATTTTGTTTTGGTTTTAATAGGCAACTAGTTCAATTGTTCTCAAAATGAAAACTCAGTCTTTTGAGTAGCAGGTATTAAAATTAAAAGGAAAATGAAGACCAGACTTGAGAATTTCCTGAGAGGACAAAACCATTTAAGTTGTATAAGCGAAACTAAGTCTATTTCATGAGCACAAAAGAAAAAGCTTAGGTTATTTCTTGCAAATGAATCTGATAAACATAAAAGAAACTTATGTCATCTTCCTAAAAAAAGTATGAAGTCATCACTTTTAAGCAATCTCTTGCCAACCAGAAACCCCCAATGTAATCTCTCCAAAGGGTAAACAACTTCTTTGTTTTTACTTTGTAAGTCATCCTTGTAACTTAAAGAAGCCCCTTTTGAAAGCTCCTGGTTTGCAAACAAACGTATATGCATGATAATATAAGTAATGCTCAAAATTCTCCATGCCAAGCTTCAACAATACATGAACCATGAACTTCCAGATGTTCAAGCTGGATTTAAAAAAGGCAGAGGAAGGAGAGATCAAATTGCCAACATTCGCTGGGTCATCAGAAAAGCAGGAGAGTTCCAGAAAAAAACATCTATTTCTGCTTCATTGACTATGCCTTTGACTGTGTGGATCACAATAAACTGTGGACAATTCTGAAAACCACCTGACTTGCCTCTTGAGAAATCTGTATGCAGGTCAGGAAGCAACAGTTAGAACTGGTCATGGAACAAGAGACTAGTTTCAAATAGGAAAAGGAGTATGTCAAGGCTGTATATTGTCACCCTACTTATTTAATATATATGCAGAGGACATCATGAGAAACGCTGGGCTGGAGGAAGCACAAGCTGGAATCATGTTTGCCGGGAAAAATAGCAATAACCTCAGATATGCAAATGACACCAGACTTATGGCAGAAAGGAAAGAACTAAAGAGCCTCTTGATGAAAGTGAAGGAGGAGAGTGAAAAAGTTGAATAGTGAAAAAGTTAAAGTTCAACATTCAGAAAGCAAAGATCATGGCATCTGGTCCCTTCACTTCATGGCAAATAATGGGGAAACAGTGGAAACAGTGAGAGACTTTATTTTTTGGAGCTCCAAAATCACTGCAGATGGTGACTGCAGCCACGAAATTAAAAGACAGTTACTCCTTGAAAGGAAAGTTATGACCAACCTAGACAGCATATTTTGAAGCAGAGATATTACTTTGCCAACAAAGGTCCATCTAGTCAAGGCTATGGTTTTTCCAGTAGTCATGTATAGACATGAGAGGTGGACTATAAAGAAAGCTGAGCAGTGAAGAATTGATGCTTCTGAACTGTGGTGTTGGAGAAGACTCTTGAGAGTCCCTTGGCCTGCAAGGAGATCCAATCAGTCCATCCTAAACAAAATCAGCCCTGAATATTTGTTGGAAGGACTGATAATGAAGCTGAAAGTCCAATACTTTGGCCACTTCATTCGAAGAGCTGACTCATTGGAAAAGACCCTGATGCTGGGAAAGATTGAAGGCAGGAGGAGAAGGGGAAGACAGAGAATGAGATGGTTGGATGGCATCACCAGCTCAATGGACATAAGGTTGGGTAAATTCCGGGAGTTGGTGATGGACAGGGAAGCCTGGTGAGCTGCAGTTCATGGGGTTGCAAGGAATTGGACACGACTGAGTGACTGAACTGAAATGATGCATGATAAACTCTTACTAAAGACTGTTTATTGATTTAATGGTTTTAATTCTGCTCATTTTTGGACTTTCAACAGATTGAATCTTAGATTGATTATTTTATCTTTATGTTTAAGCCAAGACTAAGCCCTCATGGTTTAGGGATAGGCCAAGTATTTAGGGGCAGTGGTGAAGAATACCTGCCAAAGCACGACACATAGGAGACTCAGGTTTGAGTCCTGGATCAGGAAGATCCCCTAAAGGCAGAAATGGCAACCCACTCCAGTATCTTTGCCTGGGAAATGCCATGGACAGAGGAGCCTGGAGGGCTACAGTCCATGGGTCACAAAGAGTCGGACATTACGGAGCACAAACTCAAAGATACTTAAATAGAGTTTATGCATGGAGTTTGTGCCCCTAGTCTCTCGCACTCTCCTTCTCCAGTTTCTTCTTTCACTGGAAAATGGCATTTTCTAGTCTGTTGGCATTTTAGCCTCTGTTTATGCTGCAGGTGAGACCTGCCTTCAAGCTAGAAGTGGTGAAATAAGAATATCACTAGTGCTTCTTCCTTTTTCCAATAGTGAAATTCTTTCAGATTTCTGCTAATTTTTGGATCACTCTCCAGTGTCTTCTAGTAGTTGTGTGTGTGTGTGTGTGTGTGTGTGTGTGTGCGTTTATTTATTTAAAAATATTTTCTCTAGAGTTAAATGCTGCTGTCTGTGGGAGAGTTGAAACAATCTTGGTTTCTTTGGTCCTTAATCAAAAGTGAACTCAGGCATGAGAATATCGAGTCTTAGTTAGCCTTTTCCTGTACCCAGGTTGAAGAAAATATTCTAAAGTAATCAGATAACTATAACTAGCTGACATTGATACTAATGCTTTCTCCAATATTTATTTTCTCCAGTTCTTATTACTATTTAATTTTTTTGTTACTGACTCAATCTTCTTATTCATAATTGGTCTTTTCAGATTTATATTTCTTCAGGATTCAGTCTTTGCAGGATGCATGTTTTTAGCAATAAATCTAACTTTTCTAGGGTGTCCAGTTGATTGGTATATAATTGTTTATCATAATATCTTAAGAGCCTTTGTATTTATGTGGTATAATTTTAATTTCTCTCCTTTTACTTCTGACTTTATTTTTAAGCCCTCTCTCTGTTTTTCTTGGTAAACCATCCTACAGTTTTTAAAAATTTTATCTTTTTGAAGAATGAACACTTAGTTTTGTTAATCATTTCTATTATTTTCTTATTCTCTATTTCATTTATTTCTATACTAATCTTTATTATTTGCTTTCTGCTGTTAAATTTGGGCTCAATTTGTTCCTTTTCCTAGCTCCTTGAAATATGCTCTTGGGTTGTTTATTTGAGACCTATTTTCTTAATGTAGTCACTTATAGTTATTAATATAACCTTTCCTCACAGAACTACTTTTACTGCACCCCATGAGTTTTTATATATTGTGTTCCATCTTTATTTGTCTCAAGATATTTTTTGATATCTCTTTTGATTTTTTCTTTGGCCAGTGGGTCTTTCAGGAGTGTCTTTACCTCGCTTTAACATCCAGGTATTTATGGATTTTCCTGTTACTGATTTTCACTGATTAGTTCAGCTTTGCACATGTACAGAGCTATTGGGCAGACTGTCCACTCAGGTGCCGCTGGAAGCAGGAATGCAGTTCATGGAGATCTGAACATGGCCTGCTCTAAAGTCTCATCCTTCTTCTCCATTTCCCCAGCTACTGAGCTCCTAGGATTCTTCTGGGGACCCCATGAGGTGAGACTGGAGCGGGCCTCCTGGGAAGTGCTCTGGCAATGACGGGGAAGCTGGATATCCACCTTCAATTTTCTTCCCCACTGGACTGGGTTAAGTGGTTTTCTGGCCATCTTATATCTCTATTTCCTGAAATAATCTGAATCAATTTCCTTGGTGATTGCCAATTTCTTTCCAGAAGGAGCCCAGGGCATTTGTGAACATGAAGTGACCTGTAACTGATACCTCTTTTCAAAATCTGGAATTAGAGACCCCTTAAAAGTTTGTCCAGCATGGCCCTCAAAACAATTACTTGTTCAAGAAAGGACTAGAAAATACCTGAAATAACATTCCCCTGGGAGGGGATTTTAGGCTGATAATCCAGTCTCTATAAAAATGTCTAAAGGTTTTTGCAAGGATGGTGAGGGAGGTGGGAGTGATTTCTGCATAATATCAATACATACCTAATAGAGGCAAATTTTCTAGACCTAAGAACAGTGGTCCAGTAGGTTGTGCTTTTAAGAATAAAATTAAAGGAAAAAAAGGGAGTCGGGGAGGTGAATTAAAATGAACTGGGCTTTTGTGCATGGGTCACTAATGTGAACTGTGCAGAAACAATATAAGCATGTGATTCTAGCCTCTGTAGAAAAGCATCATTTGTTGCATTGGACAGGCCCAGTCATCTACAGTGATACATTATACCAGTGAGAAACAGGGAAAGTATTGGTCACATGGGATTAAAGCTCTTTCAATTGATTTATGTTTGGAAGTAGTCCTAAACCTTTTGATTAAATTCCAAGGAATTTTAGACTTTTTCCCCTGTATTTTATTTATTTATTTTTAAAATTTATTTAGTACTGGGAGGACAGGTCTTAAGTAGAAATAATTTGGAGGCCAAGATACAAACTGTAAAAGAAAAGGAAAGTGACAGATTTGTACTTTGAATTAGTGAAACCGATTATCTGGTCTATTGCTTTTAACTTCTGTCTCTTAAAGTTGTAATCATTTTTTGCTTACATATAAGTAAAATCTTTTCTACATTAAAGATGATATTGAATCTTTACTTGTTTGTGGTAAAATCCTATTTTCTAATTGGTCCTTTTTTTAATGCTGTTTTTGTTAGTTCATTTTTTGATATAGGGCAGAGCAAAGCTATACTGCTTAAAACCCTCTTACTGAATAAATCCAGTTTCTTCATGGTGGTTTTTGGCTGGTGGACATTGACAAAAAATAACGGGGCATATAATTAAAGATTAAAAAAGAAAAACAACTGATGTTAGAGAAATAAAGGAAATACATAAGATTAGGAGCTGGTTGCTGCTGCTTCTGCTGCTGCTGCTAAGTCGCTTCAGTTTTGTCCGACTCTGTGAGACCCCATAGACGGCAGCCCACCAGGCTCCCCCGTCCCTGGGATTCTCCAGGCAAGAACACTGGAGTGGGTTGCCATGTCCTTCTCCAATGCTTGAAAGTAAAAAGTGAAAGTGAAGTCGCTCAGTCATGTCCGACTCTTAGAGACCTCATGAACTGCAGCCTATCAGGCTCCTCCATCCATGGGAATTTCCAGGCAAGAGTACTAGAGTGGGGTGCCGTTGTCTTCTCCAAGAACTGGTTATGCAATAGCAAGTAAACATAACATGTTAGGTAAGAACAAAAAAGCTAAAAATTAGTCGTTGTAAAGGACCTTCAATTTATGTTACTAATAGAGAAGATAAACAAGGCTTCCCTGGTAGCTCAGTCAGTAAAGAATCTCCTGCAATGCAGGAGACCAGGGTTCAGTCCTTGGGTCTGGAAGATCCCTTGGAGAAGGAAATGGCAACCCACTCCAGTATTTTGCCTGGAGAATTCCATGGGCAGAGGAGACTGGTGGGCTACAGTCCATGGGGTCCCTGGCAGGCTACAGTCCACGGAGTTGCAAAGAGTTGGACATGACTTAGAGACTAAAACACCACCAATATAGAAGGTAATTTAACTACATGGGCTATTATTGTCAATATCTACCAGCCAAAAAGCATCAGGAACATAAAGAAATAAGGCACACATACTCAGTATTAGGGAGAGAAAATACATGTGTGGGAGATGGATAATTAGAAATGCAAATTAGATAATTTGCATTTTGAGTAAATTTAGCTCAATAAACGTGAAAAATTAAAAGAACAGTATAGATTCCTTAAAAACATAATTTGCCAAAATAGGCTTCAGAATAAATTCATGAGGTAAATAAAATAACCCTATAACCACCAAATGAAATTTTATATTTAGATAAAGTGTTCCTACAAAGAAAACAATGCTCAGATAATTTTACAAATGAGTTCTAACAAACATTCTTGTATTAGGTCATTTCAATCTCAGGCAAACTCATCTAGAGAATATAAAAATAGAACATCCTCAACCTATTTTGTGTGACAAGTTTGTTGACTTCAAAATTAGACAAATATATCATGAGAAAATCACAATTACAAATGTTGATATAAACATCTTAATTATTAATAAGTTCAATTCAGCAACAAATATAATAAATCATTCCCAGCCTGGTTTCATCATAGCAAGCCAAATTTGGTTTAATCTCAAAAGAAAAAAATATCTTCACAAAATACATTGCATTAACAGATTAGAGCAAAGAAACATATGATTATCACAATAAATACAGCAAAAGCATGAATAAATCTCATCATGCATTGATGAAAAAAGGCATTTATCAACTGGCAATAGAAGGGAGTACCGCATCCTGATAAACGGAATCTAAGAAATACACACAGCATCCATTCATTTGCTCAGTGGTGAAATGTACAACTACTCCATTCACATTAGGAACAGTACAAGAATATTCACATTGCCAGATCCATTCAGTACTTACAAGACGTCCTAACAAATCCAGTAAGAACATTAAAAAGTTATAAAATTAAAAGGAAGGAAATGTATTCTGTTAATTACAGACTACAAAATCATCTTATATAAGTATTTCCAAAAAATTTACAGGTAAATTATTAAATTAGTAAGTTCCCTGATATAAATACACAAAAGTCAACTGTATTTTCTACATACTATCATCAATTAGGACATATAATTAAAAATAAATATGATCCACTGTAATATATAAAGTTGCTCATACTTAAATCTATCAAAGGATTAACAAATATTATACAAAAGGAGAGATATGCCATGCTTATGAATTGGGATTAATTAAAGAGGTCAATTCTCCCAAAATTGATGTAACGCATTTATAATAACATGTATTATTCTTTGTTTGCTTGCTTTGAGGAACTATGCAAATTAATTCTAAAATGCATATGGAAGAACAAAGGCTTAAGAAATAGAAAAAAGAAAATAAAAAGACTTGCCTTGCCAGATTTCAAGGCCAATAGAAAGACTGCAGTAATTAAGACAGTGCAGTTATTGTCATCAGGTAATCAAATTTGCCAGTGGAATACAGTAGAGAACTCAGAAATCAGCTCACACAGTAGAAATGGCATTGAAGATTAGTGGAAAGGAGAGGGTACTGAATCTTTTCAGTCGAGGACAATAGGTTATTCATACAGGGGAACTCAGAACGGACTTAACAATTAATGTAAAGCAGATTAAATGGAGAAGGAAATGGCAACTCACTCCAGTATTCTTGCCTGGGAAATACCAGGAAATTTCATGAATAGAGTTGCCTGGTGGGCTACAGTCCATGGGGTCCCAAAGAGTTGGACATGACTGACCAACTAAGCAGGGAGATTAAATATTGAAATATAAAAGGCAAAATAAGCTCTCCGTCTCCTGGTAGTCCTGTCCTTGTGGAAACCCTTTTCCCTGGGTGTCGGGGTAAGGGGACCTCTGACTAGCTTCTAACCAAAGCTGCCTGGGTGTTGCTTCTAAGATTATGATAGCACGTTAGCAGTTTCTCTATAGACTCATCCTGACTTCGTGAAGTCAACTGCCAATGGAGAAGCTCACATGGCAAGTGATTCACGGGCTCCTGCCAATAGGCAAAAAAGAACTGAGGCTTTCAGTCCAATAGCCCACAAAGAATTCAGTCTTGCCAACAATCACATGAGCTTGGAAGTGGGTGCTTCTCAGATGAGATCCAAGTCCCAGCAACGTCACTGCAGCCACATGTACGAGCAGATGACCAAGTTCAGCCTGGCTTGGTTTCCCGACCCACAGAAACTGTGAGACATGAATGTGTGCTGTTCTAAGCCATTACATGTGTGGCAATATTGTTTGGCAGCAATTGACAATGATAGGAAAATAGAGAACATTTTCAGTGCCAAGACACTAAGATTCTTTGACAGGATGTTAAAAAGTATAAATAATAAAGAAAAATTATTTGTAAACATATTTTGTCTACATTCAAAACAAGAATGCCTGCATATCAAAATGTATCATAAAAGTCATAGTACAAAGATCATAAAAATATAAGCCAAGAAGTTATTCACAGCAAGGATAACCAAAAAAGGATTACTATTATTAATACATAGTAAATGTCAAT
>SJYC01036903.1:0-15539 GCA_006408675.1 Madoqua kirkii | reverse complement strand
ATGGACTCAATGGACATGAGTCTGAGTGAACTCCGAGAGATGGTAATGAATAGGGAGGCTTAGCGTGCTGTGATTCATGGGGTCACAAAGAGTTGGACACGACTGAAGGATTGAACTGAACTGAACTGAACAAGACCTTTTAGAACTAACACCTCAAAAAAGATGTCCTTTTCATTATAGGGGACTGGAATGCTCAAGTAGGATGTTAAGTAACAGGAAATTTTGGCCTTGAAATGCTGAATGAAGCAGGGCAATGACTAATAAGAGTTTTGCCAGGAAAATGTACTGGTCATAGCAAACACCCTCTTGCAACAACACAAGAGAAGACTCTACATATGGACATCACCAGATGGTCAACACCAAAGTCAGATTGATTATATTCTATGCAGCCAAAGATGGAGAAGCTCCATACAGTCAACAAAAGCAAGACCAAGAGCTGACTGTGGCTCAGATCATGAACTCCTTATTACCACATTCAGACTTAAATTGAAGAAAGTAGGGAAAGCCTCTAGACCATTCAGGTGTGACCTAAATCAAATCCCTTATGATTATACAGTGAAGTGAGAAATAGACTTAAGGGCTAGATCTGATAGATTCTTGACATGCACATGGAAAAAATATATTCTATGCAGCCAAAGATGGAGAAGCTCCATACAGTCAACAAAAGCAAGACCAAGAGCTGACTGTGGCTCAGATCATGAACTCCTTATTACCACATTCAGACTTAAATTGAAGAAAGTAGGGAAAGCCTCTAGACCATTCAGGTGTGACCTAAATCAAATCCCTTATGATTATACAGTGAAGTGAGAAATAGACTTAAGGGCTAGATCTGATAGATTCTTGACATGCACATGGAAAAAAGAAGAGAAAAGAGCATAGTCACAGACATTGTATCTTTCACATGAATCAACTCAAAATAGATCAAAAATAAGATGTACAACTGTAAAACTCTTAGAAATAATATTGGAGGAAATCTAGGTCATCTAGGATTTGGTGATGGATTTTAGATACAAAACTAAAAGCATGATATATTTAAAAAAGGATAAGTTGAGCTCTTTTGAAATTAAAAACTTTTGCTGTGCAAAAGACATTTTAAAATGTTCAATAAAACACAACATAAAAAACATGAGGTAGAAAATCAAAATTAAATTTTTGTAAAATTTGTCAAATTAAATCTCTAGCCAGGTTGATCAACAAAAAGAAATAATAAGAAATTGCCAATATCAGAATTCAAAGAGGAATTATTACTATAGTTCCTAATCATATTAAAGGGATGATAAACTATTTTGTTTCTGAAAATAAATTCAACTACGTAAGTCAGGTGGAAAAATTCCTTAATAAACACAATATACCAAAATGAGTATAAGAAGAAATAAAAAAAATCAGAATAGACTATTACATTTGATTTTAAAAGACTTTTTAATGTTAGTAGAATCATGTGCAAAAATTTTGAATCACTGTGTCCTACACCTGAAACTAATATGATGTTGTAAATCAAGTGTACTTCAATTTTAAAATAGAAGAAAAGAAAAAGAAAAGAGGTTTGGTGGAGGGTGGGGCTCAAAGTGTGTGGGGTGAGTTGGTAAAGGAGGGAAGGAAAGAAGTAAGCAATTCCCGTAGTTTCACTGAAACTATGGGTGCAAAGCAAAACACAGTGAACAAAAAAAGAATGCTCAGAGTTGTAAGAAAGGTCAATCTCATGGAATAATTGTAAAGCTTACTAGTTAAATTTCAATTCAGCTCAGTTCAGTTCAGTCGCTCAGTCATGTCCAACTCTTTGTGACCCCATGGAATGTAGCACGCCAGTTGGGTGCAAAGCAAAACACAGTGAACAAAAAAAGAATGCTCAGAGTTGTAAGAAAGGTCAATCTCATGGAATAATTGTAAAGCTTACTAGTTAAAATTTCAATTCAGCTCAGTTCAGTTCAGTCGCTCAGTCATGTCCAACTCTTTGTGACCCCATGGAATGTAGCACGCCAGTCTTCCCTGTCCATCACCAACTCCTGGAGCTTGCTCAAACTCCTGTCCATTGTCAAGTGGGTGATGCCATCCAACCATCTCATTCTCTGTCGTCCCCTTTTCCTCTTTCCTTTAATCTTTCTCAGATTCAGGGTCTTTTCAAATGAGTTAGTTCTTCATATCAGGTGGCCAAAGTATTGGGGTTTCAGCCTCAGCATCAGTTCTTCCAATGAATATTCAAGACAGATTTCCTTTAGGATGGACTGGTTGGATCTCCTTGCAGTCCAAGGGACTCTCAAGAGTCTTCTCCAATACCACAGTTCAAAAGTATCAACTCTTCGGTGCGCAACTTTCTTTATGGTCCAACTCTCACATCCATACATGACCACTGAAAAGACCATAGCTTTGACTAGACTGACCTTTATTGGCAAAGTAATGTCTCTATTTTTTAATATGCTGTCTAAGTTTGTCATAGCTTTTCTTCCAAGGAGCTAGCATCTTTTAATTTCATGGCTGCAGTCACCATCTGAAGTAATTTTGGAGACCTAGAAAAGAAAGCCTCTCAGTTTCCATTGTTTCCCCATCTATGTTCCATGAAGTGATGGGACCAGATGCCATGATCTTCATTTTATGAATGTTGAGTTTCAAGCCAGATTTTTCACTCACTTCTTTCATTTTCATCAAGAGGCTCTTTAGTTCTTTGCTTTCTGCCATTATGGTGGTGTCATCTGCATATCTGAGGTTATTGATTTTTCTCCTGGCAATCTTGATTCCAGCTTGTGTTTCATCCAACCTGGAATTTTGCATGATGTACTCTGCATATAAGTTATATAAACAGGGTGACAATATACAGCCTTGATGTACTCCTTTCCCGATTTGGAACCAGTCTGTTGTTCCATGTTCAGTTCTAACTGTTGCTCTTGACCTGCATACATATTTCTCAGGAGGCAGGTCAGGTGTTCTGGCATTCCCATCCCTTGAAGAATTGTCCACAGTTTGTTGTGATGAATTAGTCAAAAGCTTTGCCATAGTCAATGGAGCAGAAGTGGGTGTTTTTCTGAAACTCTCTTGCTTTATCTATGAGCCAATGGATGTTGGCAATTTGATTTCTGGCTCCTCTGCCTTTTCTAAATCCAGCTTGAACATCTAGAAGTTCATGGTTCATGTACTGTGAAAGGGTGGCTTGGAGAATCTTGAGCATTACTTTGAAGCATGTGAGGTGAATGAAATTGTGTGGTAGTTTAAACATCTTTGCCCTTGCCTTTCTTTGGAACTGGAATGAAAACTGATCTTTTCCAGTCGTGAGGAATTCTCCAAACTTGCTGGCATATTGAGTGCAGCACTTTCACAGCATCATCTTTCAGGGTTTTAAATAGCTCAACTGGAATTCCATCACCTCCACTAGCTCTGTCCATAGCGATGCTTCCTAAGGCCCACTTGACTTCACATTCCAGAATGTCTGGCTCTAGGTGAGTGATCACATCATCATGATTATCTAGGTCATGAAGATCGTTTCTGTATAGTTCTCCTGTGTATTCTTGCCTCCTCTTCTTAATATCTTCTCCTCCTGTTAAGTCCATACCTTTTCTGTCCTATATTGTATCCATCTTTGCCTGAAATGTTCCCTTGGTATCTATAATTTCCTTTAAAAGATCTCTAGTCTTTCCCATTGAATTGTTTTCCTCTATTTCTTTGCATTGGTCAGTGAGGAAGGCTTTCTTATCTCTCCTTGCTATTCTTTGGTATTCTGCATTCAGATGGATATATCTTTTCTTTTCCCCTTTGCCTTTAGCTTCTCCTCTTTTCTCAGCTATTTGTAAGACCTCCTCAGACAATCATTTTGTATTTTTTCGTTTCTTTTTCTTGGGAATGGTTTTGATCACCGCCTCCTGTACAATGTCAGGAACTTCTGTCCATAGTTCTTTGGGCACTCTGTCTATCATATGTAATCCCTTGAATCTATTTGTCACTGCCACTGTATAATCATAAGGGATTTGATTCAGGTCATACCTGAATGGTCTAGTGGTTTTCCTTACTTATTCTTCAATTTAAGAATTTGGCAATAAAGGAGTTCATGATCTGAGCCACATTCAGCTCCTGGTCTTGTTTTTGCTGACTGTATAACACTTCTGTCTCTGGCTGCACGGAATATAATCAACCTGATTACAGTGTTGACCATCTGGTGATGTCCATGTGTAGAGTCTCCTCTTGTGTTGTTGGAAGAGGGTGTTTGCTATGACCAATATGTTCTCTTGACAAAACTCTGTTAGCCTCTGTCCTATTTTATTTTGTACTCCAAGACCAAATTTACCTGTTACTCCAGATAATTAAAAATTTTAATTAAAAACTTTTAAAAACATTTTGCATCAAAGAAGGGACATCAACAGAAGCATTCCACTAAGATGCAGCTACCAAAAAGGTTACATTATTACAAGAGGGGGCACATCAGCAAGTGAGGGAAGAAGGACCTCCACTTTGAGTTTTCTTACATCACATTGCTTTGTCTATGGTTTCGGATGATGGCTCAATCATCTCCTTCTGCAGCATCCAGACCATGATGTGGCGATAGCCATCAGCTCCTCGGAATTGGACATGGGCATACCTCAATGTGGTCTCTTCTAACCAGCCCTTCACCAGTTCATTCCCACATAATGTCACCCTCACTCTGTAGCCTCAGTGAGTGCTCTTTGAATGGCATCCTCGTTCAGTGGACAAAGCTGACCAATAATCCCTTTAAATTCCTTTGACTTTACACTATTATGGTGACTTAGGGAATCAAAACTACCAGGAGTAAATCACTGTCACTTTGGTGGTGGAGCAAAGAGGCCATCTGAAACATTTCAGCCACAAAAGATGCAACAGAGAAAGGAACCAAGGAACACAACTGACCACCAGGGAGTCACAGAGGTGTGATGCTAGGCCAGTGTCCCAGCTTTGCAGCCATTTGAGCCACCAAGTGAAGCCCCAGTCTGCAAGGAGCAGAGGCAAGTGACACCTTCTGGGCTCTGCTTGATGTACAAGCAGACATGTAAGATCATGAGCAAAACTTGCTTTTTGCCACTGTTTTGGAGTGATTTGTTATTTAGCAAGAGATTATTGGATCACCTGGATAGAGTCCTAGAAATGGAATTGGTACACAATTGCTGGATACATTTATAATTTTGATAGACATTATTGGATTGTCCACAATAAAAATTTTAATCAAACTAGTTATATCAGAATTTTGTTAATTTCATCATATCCTTGTTAATGATTTTACTTGCCAATCTGATCAATGAAAAATTGTGCTCATGTCATTTTTATACACATTACTCAATATAAATGTAGTCAAATTATTTTTCATATGTTAAAGAATTGTGCCTTTTAAATTGGTATCTAGGGTTTCCCAGATGTCTCTAGTGGTAAAGAACCCACCTGCCAATGCAAGAGACATAAGAGTCTTGGGTTGGATCCCTAGGTTGGGAAGATCCCCTGAAGGCATTGCAATTCATTCTAGCATTTTTGCCTGGAGAATTCTGTGGACAGAGGAGCCTGGTGGGCTACAGTCCATAGGGTTGTAAGGAGTCAGACATGACTGAAGTGACTTACCATGCAGATATTTCTTGGGGCTTCCCTGTTGTCTTAGATGGTAAATAATCTACCTGCCAATGTGGGAGACCATGGTTTGATCCCTGGGTTTGAAGGATCCCCTAGAGGAGGAAATGACAACCCACTCCAGTTCATATGCTTTAAAGTGTTGCATTTGTTACCCAGTTTTAAATTCTGCTTCTAATTCGTTTGATATTGTTTGTAGAAGTTCTTTATGCAACCAAAAATGATCATTTTTCCTCCTCCTTTTGGATGTTTTTTTAAAATCATATATATGTGTTCACTGTTAATATATTGTGGCTAGTATCCAGATTGCTGGAAGAAATATCAACAACCTTAGATATGCAGATGACACCACCCTTATGGCAGAAAGGGAAGAGGAGCTAAAAAGCCTCTTGGTGAAAGTGAAAGAGGAGAGTGAAAACGTTGGCTTAAAGCTCAAGATACAGAAAACAAAGATCATGGCATCCGGTCCCATCACTTCATGGGAAATAAATGGGGAGACAGTGGAAGCAGTGTCAGACTTTATTGTTTTGGGCTCCAAAATCACTGCAGATGGTGACTGCAGCCTCAAATTAGAAGACACTTACTCCTTGGAAGAAAAGTTATGACCAACCTAGATAGCATATTCAAAAGCAGAGACATTACTTTGCCGACTAAGGTCCGTCTAGTCAAGGCTATGGTTTTTCCTGTGGTCATGTATGGATGTGAGAGTTGGACTGTGAAGAAGGCTGAGCACCAAAGAATTGATGCTTTTGAACTGTGATGTTGGAGAAGACTCTTGAGAGTCCCTTGGACTGCAAGGAGATCCAACCAGTCCATTCTGAAGGAGATCAACCCTGGGATTTCTTCGGAAGGAATGATGCTAAAGCTGAAACTCCAATACTTTGGCCACCTCATGCAAAGAGTTGACTCATTGGAAAAGACTCTGATGCTGGGAGGTATTGGTGGCAGGAGGAGAAGGGGATGACCGAAGATGAGATGGCTGGATGGCATCACTGACTCGATGGATGTGAGTCTGAGTGAACTCCGAGAGATGGTAATGAACAGGGAGGCCTGGTATGCTGTGATTCATGAGGTCGCAAAGAGTCGGACACGACTGAGCGACTGAACTGAACTGAACTGAAATATCTAGAAAAATGTTCAACAATCCTAATATGGCAGCCCGTCTTGTTTATGACTTTTGTGACAGAATCTAAATGCTTCCACTTAAATAAAGTGCAGGCTTTGATGCTGAGGTGTAAATTTTTATTTTGGTAAAAAAGTAACCAATTATTAGATACTGAATTTTTACTACATTACCTTCTAACAGGTATGGCCATGACTGGCTAAGTTGTTCCATAGCTTTATAATACCTTAAATTATATGAAAATATTTCCTGATATATGGGCTTCCTGGGTGGCTACGCAGTAAAGAATCCATCTGGCAATGCAGGAGACACTGGCTTGATCCTGGGTTTGGAAGACCTGGGGAAAGAAATGGCAACTCATTCTAGTGTCCATATCCCATGGACAGAGGAACTGGGTGGGCTATGGTCCATGGGGTTGTGGAAGAGTTGGTAGAGACTAAATAACATTTCCTAATAGTCAACCTTCTTGGTATACATGGGGCAAATGTGTACCATCTAAGTTTTTGCTGGATTCTATTTTATAATAATAAATTGAGAATTTTTGCATTTCCTTAAGAATGGTCTTATTCAATTCTAAAACAAAGAAACTCTTTTCTTTTTGATTGTTCTGGTTCTGGCTGTATCTGGTTTTGGTGTCTCATTTTCCTTCCAAACATATCAACCATGGTGTTTTTCTTGAATAGACACTTGCATTCTAGAAGAATTCTGGTTCTATCTTTTAAGAAAATAAAATTTTTACCATCACCATCTTTCCCCATCACCTATTCCTCTCTTAGGCAAGCCTGGCATTAGGCAAAGACTATAGCATAGGGAACGTTATTAAGGAAATTGCAAGAGTGTATAATGTAAGAAGGATAAGGTAAGCTGATGGAAGAGGGGTAGTCCGGAAAGACTTCTGAGAAAAAGTAACATTGTTTGAACTGAAGTTCATAAGTGAGACAGGAAGATGGGAGGTGTTTCCAGAAGAAGTAACAGCATATTCCAAAACAAGTAACTACATGGAGCTCTCAGGTATTTAAAGAAAGCAAGGATGGCTAGAACCCAGAGGCACAGATTGTGTAGAAGAAGGAACCAATCTGGGTTCACCTCTACAGGTGTCCACATATATTGATGAGGAGATAAGAACCAACATGAGTTTGGGTAAACTCCGGGAGTTGGTGATGGACAGGGAGGCTTGGTGTGCTATAGTCCATAGGATCACAAAGAGTTGGACATGACAGAGTGACTGAACGAACTGAACTGAGACAGGTGGGAGGAAATGGCATGAATGATGGTTTGAAGGTAGAAGCATTGCACAGGTGGGGAAAAGAGCACATATGAACTAGGTGAAGCAGATACAACTGCAGTGTATTTTCTTTGGGCTAAGCACTGTGCTTTGGTCTTCCCAGGTGGTGCAGTGGTAACGAATCTGCTTGCCAAAGCAGGAGATGCAGGTTTGATCCCTGGATCAAGAAGATCCCTTGGAGGAGGAAAAGGCAACCCACTCTAGTATTCTTGCCTGGGAAATCCTATGGACAGAGGATCCTGGTAGGCTACAGTCCATGGGGTTGCAAAGAGTTGGACATGACTTAGCAAATGAGCAGGAGCATGAGTAAACACCATGTTTTATAGCTTCTTCTCACTTAGCCACACTGGGAAGTAGAAGTTATTATCTCCAAATCTAAATAAGTAAAAACAATCAGAAAAGTGAATAACTTGAACAACTTAGAGAATGAATGTGGGGCCAGAACCTGGAAGGGGACTTTCAGGACCCCAGGCCTATCACTGCATATTTTACAAGGTAGCCAAATGGAAGGAACTGGGGCTGTGAAGAAAGTTTGCAGCCTGATGTAAGTCTGTCAATTCCAGCCAAAAAGTATGACCTGTGACGTACAGTGGGGGATCTTGAGCAATAGTCATAGGTTAAAATTGAGTTGCATAATCTTGATTTGGTAAGTGGAGATTAAAGAAGCAAAATGGGGATAAGTGGGAAGTTGTTTCCCTCTCCCTTCCCCATTTTTTCTCTTATTCTGCCTACTCCTGTGTTACCCAGTATCAATCTGGGCCTCTCTTCCACTTTCTCTCCTCACTTTCTTGCACAATGTCTTAAAAAAACAAAACAAAACAAAAACCTGAAGTATAGTTGGTTCACAATGTTGTCTAGTTTCAGGTGGGTGTACTGCAAAGTGACTTAGTTGATTCTTCTCCATTATAGGTTATTATAAGAAGCAGAATATAGTTTCTTGTGCTACACAGTCTATTTTGTTATGGTTATCTATCTTACATACACTGATGTGTGTCTGTTCATACCAAATTTCCAATGTATTCTTCCTCCTTTTCCTTTTGGTGACAATGTTTGTTTCTGTGTCCGTGAATCTGCTTCTGCTTTGAAAATGAGTGCATTTGGATTTTTTTTTTTTTTAGATAACACATATAAGCAGTATTGTATAATACTTGGCTTTCTCTCTCTGACTTACTTCACTTAGTATGATAATCACTATGTCCACCTGTCTTGCTGAAAATGGCATTATTTCATTCTTTTTTATGACTGAATAGTATTCCTTTGTATACATGTACCATAACTATATTCTGCATCTTGTAATAACCTATAATGGAAAAAAATCAACTGAATCACTTTGCTGTACACCTAAAACTAAGATAGCATTGTAAATCAACTAGACTTTAGTTCTTTTTTTTTTTTTAAGACTATGCAGGAAAAATAGAAGAGAAAGTGGCAGAGAGGCCCAGATTGATACTGTGTAACACAGCATTGGGCAGTTCAGTTGCTCAGTCATGTCCGCCTCTTTGTGACCCCACGGACTGCAGCACCTCAGGCTTCCCAATTCAACACTAACTCCTGGAGCTTGCTCAAACTCATGTCCATTGAGTCAGTGACACCATCCAACCATCTCATCCTCTGTCATACCCTTTCCTCCCTTATTCAATCTTTCCCAGCATCAGGGTCTTTTCAAATGAGTCAGTTCTTCACATCTGGTGGCCAAAGTATTGGAGTTTCAGCTTCAACATCAGTCCTTCCAATTACTGTTCAGGACTGATTTCCTTTATGATGGACTGGTTGAATTTTCCTGCAGTCCAAGGACTCTCAAGAGTCTTCTCCAACACCACAGTACAAAAGCATCAATTCTTCAGTGCTCAGCTTTCTTTATAGTCCAACTCTCACATCCATATATGACTATTGGAAAGCCATAGCTTTGACTAGATGGACTCTTGTTGGCAAAGTAATGTCTCTGCTTTTTAATATAATGTCTGCTCTTGACTGGAAAACTCCATGGATGGAGGAATTTGGTAGGCTGCAGTCCATGGGGTTGCTAAGAGTCAGACACAACTGAGTGACTTCACTTTCACTTTTCACTTTCATGCATTGAAGAAGGAAATGGCAACCCACTCCAGTGTTCTTGCCTGGATTATCCCAGAGATGGGGAAGTCTGGTGGGCTGTCATCTACGGGGTTGCACAGAGTCAGACACAACTGAAGCGACTTAGGAGCAGTGGTAGATTGGTCATAGCTTTTCTTGGATTACTGTGATATTGAATGGTTTACCTTGGAAATGAACAGAAATCATTGTGTAGTTTTTGAGACTGCATCCAAGTACTGCATTTCAGACTCTTGTTGACCATGGTGGCGACTTCATTTCTTCTAAGGGATTCCTGCCCACAGTAGCAAATATAATGGTCATCTGAGTTAAATTCACCCATTCCAGTTCATTTTAGTTCTCTGATTCATAGAAGGTTGACATTCACTCTTGCCATCTCTTGTTTGATTACTTCCCATTTGCCTTGATTCATGGACTTAACATTCCAGGTTCCTATGCAATACTGTTCTTTACAGTATCCAACTTTACTTCTATCACAAGTCACATGCACAACTGGGTATTGTTTTTGCTTTGGCTCCATCCCTTCATTCTTTCTGGAGTTATTTCTCCATTGATCTCCAGTAGCGTATTGGCACCTACCGACCTGGAGAGTTCCTCTTTCAATATTCAATCATTTTGCCTTTTCATACTTTTCCTGGGGTTCTCAAGGCAAGAATACTGAGTGGTTTGCCATTCCCTTCTCCAGTGGACCAAATTCTGTCAGACCTCTCCACCATGAACCGCGCATCTTGGGTGGCCTCACATGGAATGGCTTAATTTTATTGACAAGGCTGTGGTCCTTGTGATTAGATTGACTAATTTTCTGTGATAATGGTTTCAGTGTGTCTTCCCTTTGATGCCCTCTTCCAACACCTACCATCTTACTTGGGTTTCTCAGAAATGCAGATGACACCACCCTTATGGCAGAAAGTGAAGAGGGACTAAAAAGCCTCTTGATGAAAATGAAAGAGGAGAGTGAAAAAGTTGGCTTAAAGCTCAACATCCAGAAAACTAAGATCATGTCATCTGGTCACATCATTTCATGGGAAATAGGTGTGGAAACAGTGTCAGACTTTATTTTTGGGGACTCCAAAATCACTGCAGATGGTGATTGCAGCCATGAAATTAAAAGATGCTTACTCCTAGGAAGGAAAGTTATGACCAATCTAGATAGTATATTCAAAAGCAGAGACATTACATTGCCAACACAGGTCCATCTAGTCAAAGCTATGGTTTTTCCAGTGGTCAGGTATGGATGTGAGAGTTGGACTGTAAGGAAAGCTGAGCGCTGAAGAATTTATACTTTTGTACTGTCGTGTTGGAGAAGACTCCTGAGAGTCCCTTGATTTGCAAGGAGGTCCAACCAGTCCATTCTAAAGGAGATCTGTCCTGGATGTTCTTTGGAAGGATTGATTCTAAATCTGAAACTCCAATACTTTGGCCACCCGATGCAAAGAGTTGACTCATTGGAAAAGACTCTGATGCTGGGAGGAGTTGGGGGCAGGAGGAGAAGGGGACGACAGAGGATGAGATGGCTGGATGGCATCACTGACTCGTTGGACAAGAGTTTGAGTAAACTCCGGGAGTTGGTAATGGACAGAGAGGCCTGGCGTGCTGCCATTCATGGGGTCACAAAGAGTCGGACATGACTGAGTGACTGAGCTGAACTGAAAGGAAAATATCCACCTCCAGTCCATTTGAATGGTCAAACCCAGGGGAGGGAGGAAAACGCTTGTGAGGCTTACAGTCCAGAGGCAAAGGCTCACTAGAACTGTGATGTGCTCATAGGACGATAGACTATATCGCCTCCCCGACCCTAGCACCACAGTACTAAAGGCTTGTTTACAGCAGCACTTCTATTTACCCAGGACATTGTGTCCAGCTGATGAGAAAAATGACCAGACATACTAAAGAGCAAAAAATATAATTTGAAAAGACAGAGCAAGCATCAGAACTAGACACGATAGGTGTCGATTGAATTAAAAAATGCACAAACTAAAAGTTAAGAATGATGTTGTATTTGAGGAAGTACTGAAGACTATAGCTTGGTAGACACTCTCTCAGATGGCTCTAAGGAACTGTTCCAAAGAGGTAGTGGAGGAGACAAGATATATAGGAACCTTCACTGAAAACAAAACAAAAGAAAACAAAATGTATGGTCAAGCATCAAAAGATTACTTCTAATCACAAAAAGCCAGACACTCAAATTAATGATTATAGTGCTTTTTACATATGGAAAGATGCAAGAGTCTGGGCTCATTGAAACCATTTCTTTGATATGCATATTAGATATTTAGGGCTAGTATCCTGTTTTTCTCCAATCTAAATTAACCTAAGGGCACACTGTCTGGGCTGCAGTGCTGATAACTTGATAGTGGGCAACACTCATTACTTACTGGAATGGCAGACAAGATTTATTTGTCCACCCAGGGATCTTGGAATGATTAGACCAGGAATTTAAAACAACTAAGATGAATATTCTAGGGCTCTAATGTAAGAACAGATGGGCCTGTAAGCAGAGACATGAAATCCTAAGAATCAAAAATAAGTGTTTGTGGTCAAAAATAGTGTACAGAAAAGAATGCCTTGGATGAGCTAATTAGACCAGTCCAGATTGTAGTCTTCAGGATCAGTTTTAAACCAGGATCTCTTGGAGAAATGACTGATTTAAAATCGGAGGCAGGAAATGCATAAAATGACCTTGGACTTTTTCATTTTATTGGTTTTTTTTTTTTTTTTTGCATCCTGCTGCAAACAAAGTAAGCTATAAATAAATTATGAGATAATCCATGAAATCTAATGAAAGGATATGTGATAAAATTAAAAACTTATACTACCTTTGATAGTGTGGTTATATTTCTTAGGACATAATCTTTTATTTTTAGATATGCATCCTAAAATATTTGCAGCCACCTTCTAGTGAAGTGCTGTGGGAATCTAGATGAGAAGTCAGTAGGCAAGGTTCTCATCGTCTCTTGTCAACCTCTTTGAGCCTTGCAGAGTCACCAGTTCTCTGGTATTTGGTTCTCTTTTCAGTGAATAAAGAGACTTAGAGTAGGTTTAATGGAATGCTGTCCAAATGGCTTTCCAGTTCTGAAGGTCTGCCTTGGGGTCACTAACCTGTATTGAAGGAAAACAACAAGTTTCCAGGTAATATTATCATAACATACACTCGCTAAAAAGTACACTATGAAGACAAGCTCAGCCACATCTGACAAAAGAGGATGTTCCAGCCTCTGGCAACCACCATTCTACTCACTGATTCTATGACTTTGACTATTTTTTATATAAATGGAATCACACAGTATCTGTCTTTCTGTGACTGGCTCATTTCAGTTAGCATACTGTTCTCACATTTCATTTGTATTGTCTCATATGGCATGATTTTCCTTTTTTAAGGTTGAATAATATTCCACTATATGCATTTCTTTTAATCCACTCATCTGTTGATGGATATTCAGGCTGTTTCCACCCCTTGAATATTGGGAACAGTGCTCTAATGAATGTGAAATGCTACTGTTTCTTCAGTGCCCAGAAGTGAAATTGCAGGATCATTTAGTACTTCTATTTTTAATTTTCTGAGACACTTCCAGACTGTTTTATGGTTAGATTTCCAGTGTTCTTACCATAATAAAATAAAGTTTAAAAAATTAAAACTATCAGTAATGTGGTAGTTATAGTAATTAGTATGGGTTCATAGGACTGAGAGGGGGAACAGATCACAATACTGTATAATTAGAAAACAGAAAGTTATCAAAATAAATTAAAAAAAATCAAAAACTCCAGTGCATCAGCTGGGCAAACACCACTCAAATAATGAAAAAAGGAAGAAGTTAAACAAAAATGTTTGCACACTATTTCTCTACACATAAATGAATATGATACATAAAAATGGAATTAAATCACAGGAGAACGTAACCCAATATAAAGAATATTCCCTCATGTGCTTTAGACTATGAAACACTATAATAAGAACACAAACTCAAAAACAAAATCCCCAAGAGGAGGTGTTAGAATGAAGAATGAGAAGAGAATGCAGGCTCAAAAACACAAAGTGAAGATAAAACGTGTAATTATTTCAGGATCCATAAATGAGTTAGAAACAACGAGGTCGGAAAAGATATAATTCAAAAGTAAATGTCTTACAGAGGTATAGAACGGACTTTTGGCTTCTGAGGGAGAGGGAGAGGGTGGGATGATTTGGGAGAATGACAATGAAACATGTATACAATCATATAAGAAATGAAGCGCCAGTCTATGTTCAATACAGGATACAGGATGCTTGGGGCTGGTGTACGGGATGATCCGGGGAGATGGGGGGGAAGGGAGGTGGGAGGGGGCTTCAGCATGGGGAGATCATGTACACCTGTGGCTGATTCATGCCAATGTATGGCAAAACCAATACAGTACTGTAAAATAGAATAAAGTATTAAATAATAATAATAAAAACAAAAGTAAATGTCTTATTAATAGTAGAGCCTTTCACAGCTTTTCACAACAAATGAAAATTCCAAAGATGAGAAGGTTCAACAGTTACAGAACAACTAAAATGTGAGTAGGAGCAACAAATCTTATTTAAAAAGGATTGATGCTGCTGAAGTTAACAAATCAGTAAATAAAACCCAAGAAGCATAACCCAGTAGCTTCTCTGAAATGGGAAAAATAATCCCTCAAAAATCTAACTCTTTAGGAAAAAGAAGACTACATGTCATTCCCTGGAAACTTGATGAAGGATATTTAACACTGAATTCAGAGTTAAACATTTTCTGAAAGATCTGCTGCTTTGGTTTTAGCTTCTGAGTTCCACTTGTCCTAATGCAGGATCAAAGTAATAACATTTGTGTTCCTGTTTCCCCAGTTGATGTTACCAGTGAAGTCACTCTGTTGGGTCCCACTCTCTGCGACCGCATGGATTGCAGCCTGCCAGGCTCCTCTGTTCATGGGGTTTTCCAGATAAGAACACTGCAGGGGGTTGCCACCAGGGCCACAGAGAAGCACAGCCCAAAGAGCTTTCTGTGGGGGCAGGGGGGGGTGGGCTGACCGGAGGGCCCTGCCCACTTCCTCTTCCCTCATCTCATAGCTGACAGCTGAACTCTAAATGGCAGTTCTTGAGCTGAGCTTCCAGATCACGTAATACTGAAAAACTATCCGCCATGTCTTCTATGTGTGTGTATGTCTGGGGCACTGTCACTGATCTCCATTCAGCCTGCAGTGTGTTAGTTCTCAAAGGAGACACAGAGAGTTCAGGAGAGCACACGGCCCCAGGAGACGCAAGACATGGGCATTCTTCCTGCCCCACAGACACCAGGGTGGTAAGTAAAAGGCTGTGGTGACTGTGCCTGTGTGTGTGAGTCTGTATGTGTGTATTGTGCTTGAGAGTGTGTTGTGTGGGTGCTGCCCATAGTGTGTTATGTGTATACGTGTGTGTGTGTTATGTTAGTGTGATATGTGTGTGTTCTATTTGTGTATAGATGACAGAATGTGGTCCACTGTAGAAGGGAATGGCAAGCT
>SJYC01036900.1:0-14709 GCA_006408675.1 Madoqua kirkii | reverse complement strand
TTGAGACAAATTTAAATTATTACTTAAGGAAAAATTGTTTCATATTAAGGAAATACAGCACATGTGTAATTAATGTCAGTTCCCATTCTCCTTTTCATATTAAAGAATCACTCTCTTCTCATTCCTCCTAAGCAGCGTATGAAAATCCCATATATAAAAACATCTTAAAGTTTAACCTTCCCTAATATTATCTGATCATAAATTTCTTTGGTCAAAGGAATATATGATTTTTTCAAGTTATCCATGAAGTAAAGTGGGTCAGAAATTTTCAATGGATTAAATCCTTCTTCCACCAACTGAAACTTCTGTAGTTTGAATGTTCCTGTTGCTTCCATCTTTTCCTATAAAGCAATGATCTGGATTAGTGGAATCATTTAACATTACCTATAATATACCAATAAAATATTCAACAATACAGAGCATAATATTTAATTATAACATTTTTATGTCCAGTAAGCATCTCTATTTTTACTACTAATAATTTAGCATTAAAATTTTTTAGGTTTTTAAATTCTAAGTGCCCTTTAGAACACTTAATTCTTTACCTTGATTTTCCTGTAAACTTCATTCAATATATAAGAAATATGAATATAGTTAATAACTGATTACAAACATGTCTAAAACATATAGATTTATCTCTCCAGTCCAACATCAAGACAATATCATGTAGAAAGAATGCTACTAGACTGTAAGGAGATAAAAGTTACCAAAGACAGCAATCTATTCCACAAGGCAGAATCCTGCAAGGACCAGAGAGCATAAGGAATAATCTAAAACTTGGGTTCCCAAACTATACAGCGAGGTGCTTCATAGTACCTCAGTGAGTTGCCAGGGTCTCCATGGGATATTTAAATTTTTCAAGGTAAATCCAGTGACATCTGATATCACATAAGAAAACTACTGGCTCAAGGTACTGAACAGTTCACAGTTTCAGTATTAGTTTGTGATATATTTTTTCCCATTATGTCTCTGGGAAACAGGGTTTTCAGTGGTTGCTATCATAAAAAGCAAGCATAACCAAAAATCAATGTGGAGTATGGAATTAGTCTGGTCCTGTTTAATATATTGTAACTCCAAAATTTGAGGAGCTGTGTAATACCCAACATAACATCTCCTTAATACATCTGAGTATTTAAATATGAAATAAAAGCATTTTCTTTCCATGTATATGCATTATCTTTACAAATACCAACTAATTTATTAGACCTAAATATTTATTTCATTTCGTCCTAACTACTGAATAAATGAATGCTTAGGTATTTGTTTTGACCCAAGTGAAATCACCCAGTCATGTCCAACTCTTTGCAACCCTAT
This sequence comes from Madoqua kirkii, assembly GCA_006408675.1. Classification (NCBI taxonomy): domain Eukaryota; kingdom Metazoa; phylum Chordata; class Mammalia; order Artiodactyla; family Bovidae; genus Madoqua; species Madoqua kirkii. The sequence continues at coordinate 13,395 of SJYC01036900.1, read as the reverse complement.
AGACTGTAGCCCACTAGGTTCCTCCATCCATGGGCTTCTCCAGGCAAGAATACTGGAGTGGGTTGCCATTTCCTTCTCCAGGAGATCTTCCCAACCCAGGGATTGAACTTAGGTCTTCTGCATTGCAGACAGACGCCATAGGGAGACCATAGGTTTTGACCCAAGAGTGCTATGAAATAATTACTAAGGCACTACAGGTGCTATGGATCTAGAAAGCTTACGAATCTTTGCTTTAAGGAAGTTAAAGGACACAGGAATTTAAAGCATCTGTGTGGTAGATTCAGGCATAAAGAAGCAACCTTGTTTTAAGTCAGATGGCCTGTAGGGTCCATATAACTCACAGGTTCTATGAGTAGTTTGGCCATTTTTATACATCCTTATGAGCTAATTCAACTAAATCTACTTCTCTTTGAACTTTCTTCTCTAATCTCATCCCCTATCCTGCACTGTCATCACAGAATTAGATGTAACTGTGTAGAAGCATATATTATTTTTTCCTCTTTTAGAAAACTAGAAGTTCACTACATAAAAGTTGATGTTCTGCCTTTTTAAAAGAAATAACAAGATGTGTATAAGAGACAGGGAGCCTACAACTAATTTTCTTGAAGAGATCTCTAGTCTTCTCCATTCTGTTCTTTTCCTCTATTTCTTTGCATTGATCGCTGAGGAAGGCTTTCTTATCTCTCCTTGCTATTCTTTGGAACTCTGCTATTTAGACACTTATATCTTTCCTTATCTCATTTGCTTTTCACTTTTGTTTTCACAGCTATTTGTAAGGCCTCCCCAGACAGCCATTTTGCTTTTTTGCTTTTCTTTTCTATGGGGATGGTCTTGATCACTGTCTCCTGTACAATGTCATGAACTTCATTCCATAGTTCATCAGGCACTCTGTCTATCAGATCTAGTCCCTTAAATCTATTTCTCACTTCCACTGTATAATCATAAGGGATTTGATTTAGGTCATACCTGAATGGTCTAGTGGTTTTCCCCTACTTTCTTCAATTTAAGTCTGAATTCGGCAAAAAGGAGTTCATGATCTGAGCCACAGTCAGCTCCTGGTCTTGTTTTTGCTGACTGTATATGATTATATTTCTTCTCAATTGCTGCTTGTTTTTGGTTAGCTTGGTTTCTGTGCTTTCATTACTAAGTCATCCTTGAATTTTTGGATATAAGTGAAAATTGCCTCTGAGCATGTTGAAGTGTTCTGTTTCATATATATCTTGGAAAACTGCCTCTGAAGTCTTTAGTTTTCCTTCCCTTATGCCAAGTTAATCATTCTCTAAGCCTGGCACATGCTGTTACTGGAAAGTTTCCCTTCACCATTATCTTGTTTTTTTTTTAAATGGAGAGGCAACTCATAATTTATTTTTAAACCGAAGTATAATTAATTTACGATGTCACGTTAGTTTCAAATGTACATCAAAGTGATTCAGTTATATGTTTATGTGGTTTTCAGATTCTTTTGTTTTATGTAATTTTGTGTATTTATTTTTGGCTGTGCTGGGTCTTCGTTGCTGTGCACGGGCTTTCTCTGGTTGTGGAGAGCGGGGCCTGTTCTTCCTTGGAGTATACCGGTTTTTCTTGTTGTGGAGCAGGGGTTCTAGGTGCGTGACTTCGGTAGTTGTGGCTCTGGGGCTCTCGAGTGCAGGCTCAATAGTTGTGGTGCACGGGCTTAGTTGCTGCACGGTAGGATCTTCCTGGACCAGGGATTGAACTAGTGTCCCTTGCATTGCCAGGTGGATTCTTACCCACTGGCCACCAGAGAAGTCCCATTTTCAGATTCTTTATCTTGAGATTTGTTTATTCTTTTTTATTTTTTAAAGCCATATATAAATATTAAGCAGCCAAGCACAAGGCATGGATGGTCAAATCACACAACTGCAGAGATTTTTTTCATTCTTTTCTCCTATGTTGAATTCCCTGTTTCTAGGATTTTACATTTTCACTTTCGTTTAGACCCTTACTTTGGTAGAGCATATCCTCCAGAGGTTTTCAGAGAAAGATAACTAGGACTTCAGTTATATGAAAATGTCTATATTCTACCCTCACATTTCATTGATTGTTTTGCTGGCAATAGATTTTTTTTTTTCCTGCTCGGCATGTGGGATATAGTTCTCCAACCAGGGATCGAATCTGCAACCCCCTGCAGTGGAAGCACAGTCTTAACCACTGGACAGTCAGGAAAGGTGTATTATAGATTTTTAGAATAGATTTTTCCTTCAAAAGTCTAAAGACATTTTTCTCTCATCCAGCGTCTGTGGTGCTGTTGAGAAGTTTCACGACACTCTGGTCCTTGTTTCTTTGTGATCACTTCTTTTTCTCTCTGAAACTTTTAAGGCTTATGTCTTTATCTTGATGTTCATGATATGTTTTGGTCAGCTAAATCCTCTGAGAGGATTTGCTTCTATCACATACTTGGAATGTATAACCAGTCTGGGATTAATCAGAACTGAACTCTTGGCTAGAGGCCTATTAGACTATCTAGATAGTCTGAATTTGGGTTGCAAACCTGGGTGAAGGCTGAACTATGGTTCCACATACTCCGTGGCAATCTGTCCCCTCTCTCCTTTTGTCCAAATCTGAAATAGTTAATTTGCCTTGAGGTCCATTGGTGGTAGTATGGGCATTTATTTACACTGAAGGATTAGCACTTTGGAATTCCAGAATTTTGGTCAAAGGAGAATCTGCTGTTAGATTTCCCACCTTGGACTCACACTGGGCTTTGTTCTCTGTGACCACTCTCTGAAATGCTGTGGAAATCAGAAGCTGTACTCAGCTGATCTGACAGATGTTCTCAGAGGACGCCTTACCTTTCTAGGATCCTGTCTTCACTCAAGGCCTTCCCTGAGGTTTCTTTACTTCTTAATCTGATGTTTTAAAGATGATTTTTAAAAATTACATATTGTCTAGAAGTTTGAGTTATTTCCACCAGTACAGATACTTATCATATTCTTAGAAATGGGAATCTATATTACCTTTTTAAAAAACATTAAACAAATTTTTTGTAACAGTTGCTTTCCAGTGCTATGTTAGTTTCTGCTGTGCAGCAAAGTGAATCAGCCACACATATACATATATTAATACCTCCTCTTTTTTGGATTTCCTTCTATTTATGTCAACACAGAGCACTGAGTAGAGTTCCCTGTGCAATACAGTCATCAATGCTATTAGTTACCTATTTTATACATAGTAGGGTATATATGCCAATCCTAATTACCCAATCCACCCTCCCCGACCTGCTTGATATCATCCTTTTAAACCACAATTTCCTCATTTGAAAAATGGGGATGACAGTAGTGTCTGAAAGTGAAAAGTCACTCAGCCTGTCTATCTCTTTGTGACCCCATGGACTATAGCCCACTGGGCTCCTCTTCCATGAAATTCTCCAGGCAAGAATACTAGAATGGGTAGCCATTCCCTTCTCCAGGGGATCTTCCTGACCCAGGGATCAAACCCAGGTCTTCTGCATTGCAGGAACTGAGGTTGCAGATTCTGAGCCACCAGGGAAGCCCAATAGTATTTGAGGAATTGGTGAGATTGCTAATAAGTGTAAAGCTCTTTACTGGCTCCTCAATTAATGTTTACTCTGTTTTTTGTTTTTTGTTTTTTTCAAGTGGCATTCTTGAAGTCTGAACATAACTGCCCTTCCTTGCTACATCTTTATAGGTGTTTGGTGCACTAATGCCAGTGGGTGAGATGAATAATCTGAGGTCTTATTAGGTTGTATATTTATGATATCCATTCTAAAAATTTTCATTTTACATGAGAACCAAGTGATAAAACATGATTGGTAGCCTAGATTTTAATTGAGAACATGAGATTTATTGAAGTAGAATTCCCAATATGTACATTTCTTGAGACAAAAAAATTAGAAAATATCCCCTCCCACTTAAACAAATAAGACTCTAAATGGATAGAAATGGATGTCTTCTCTTACAACAAAGTAGGCTATATATATATTTTTTAACCTTTTTTTTTATTGCCACAGAGAATGGGATTGCATGAGAAGGATTTTAAAGTTCACGATAGGTTCCCTCTCAGCAGTTGCCCTTCTCTGTAACAATATACACCCACTTCCAAATGAATCTTGCACAGAATCAGCTCTTTCTGGTGACTGACTTGCCCCTTGGGGTATCTCAGGGGCACTTCTTTAGTAGGTGCATTGTGATATTCTTCACAGCCAGCATGGTCTCTGTACAGGTGGGTTTGATGAGTGTCTCTGGGAGTAAAAAACCAAAATGCCCAGTGTCACGCAGTTCAAAAGCAAACGTGTAGGGTATTCCATTTTTGTAGGCCCAATCCATTGAGCTACCGGAACTCACATCTAAAAGTTAAAAAAAAAAAAAAAGGTCAACTTCACTAGAGTATGTAATTTTCAAAATGTATATATAGTACTTGCTTACTAAGCTATACTAAATCTTTCCAATTAAATAGCCTTTCAACAGGAGCAGTTTAACCAGAGTTCCTTAACATTGAGCTCATGGAACTTATAAATCATACCTGCTATTGTCATAAATCATACCTGCTATCATCATAAATCATCCTAGCCACTTTCAGTCTGGTTCTTGCCTCTGACATTTATGAAAACTTTGCTCGTGGAGGATCTAGTGTATGTAGTGAGGCTTTTCCAGTACAATGACCTTAATTTCTCAGCCTCAACTTCAGTATCATTTTTCTCCACCCTCACTTCATTCAGCAAGAAACATACCCATATTGCGGGCTTTTTTCTTTTCTTCCAAGGTCTAGAATATTGAAATTCTGATCTCAGAAAACTCATTTCTTCTATATCCCCTATGTTTTCACTCCTGATGAACTTGTTCTTTGTCTTTACTTATTACAGTTTCTAAGACTGCCCACAGGCTTCTTAGAATTTCATGGAATTCTCTAGCTGACTATGAATTACACCACTAAATTTCTCATTAGACCCTTCTTTCCTAGCCCTTTTCTGCTTTTGATTTACTAATTCTCAATTCTGAAGTCCAGTTTCTCCATTTTCGATCTCAACAGGTAGATGGAGAAAATCTGTTGTAAATTCGTTCATTCTGAAGTCTTTCTCCATTACCAGTGGTATTCTAGGTATCTTTTTCTAGACCTTCACTTACAGACCCTTCGTCATCCTCTTCTGACCCCGCCCCTTACTCTATCACTGTTTCCACTCTCATCACAGGTAGTTAACCCAGCACCTCCTCTGCTTCCATCCCACTCTTCACCTTTCTCCTAGCTCAGGAAGAAATGCTGCTCGTCTTCTACACGTGACATTATCTGATACTATTTTTTGTTGCCTTCTCTGGTAGTGAGCGGAGAAGGCAATGGCACCCCACTCCAGTACTCTTGCCTGGAAAATCCCATGGACAGAGGAGCCTGGTGGTCTGCAGTCCATGGGGTTCTAAGAATCGGACATGACTGAGCAACTTCACTTTCACTTTTCATTTTCCTGCATTGGAGAAGGAAATGGCAACCCACTCCAGTGTTCTTGCCTGGGGAATCCCAGGGACGGGGGAGCCTGGTGGGCTGCTGTCTATGGGGTCGCACAGAGTCGAACACGACTGAAGCGACTTAGCAGCAGCAGCTGGTAGCGAGAGGGCCCCTTCTCCAGGACCTTGTTTTGCTAACAGACCACCCCTTCTCTTGCATCTTCATTGACCAAAATGTCCCAGCCCTACTTCCCTGGAGTACTTCCTTCTCAAGATCCCTATTATATATTATCTTCCTTTTCTTCTTTCTTTTGCTTTAGCTCTCAAAAGATAATCTATATATGTTGCTTCTACATCCTCAACCACTTTCAATCTGGTTCTTGCCTCTACCAGACTATGAAGCCTTTGTTCTTGAAGGTCGCCTATGACAGTGGGTCTAATCTCCTTTTTTGTTTTTTCCTTGCTCAGATCACACTTTTAGTCTCTCAGCAGCATTTAACCTAGCTGATAATCCATTCTGGAAACTCTCTCCTTCTGGCTTCTGTGACCTTACACACTCCAGCTTTCCAGCACAGAACTGAAAGCCCACACTGTGGGCTTAGACTGTATCCAGTCACAGCACCTTCTGGGATTCTCTGTGCCTCTGTCTTCCTTTTGAAAAAGGGATCATAGTACCTACTGCATAGAGTTGTTGTGAAAATTAAAGCAATCAGGATGCATTTGGTGTTACTGTTTAGTACCTTTCACCCCAAAGTGCCTAGTATGCAGTTTTTAGCATAACATACTTTTAATAATTAACTCATAAATGAATAAATTCAAGGAAGAATCTTTATATACTTGTTTCTGAAGTTTATATGATCCAGCCTAACATAACATCACTATTTAAAAATTTCCCCTCTCAAATGCTACCACTTTTTGATGCCATTTTTGCTAGGACAAGTTAGACAGAATTACATGACGATAACAATCAAATGACTCTGCTGTTTCCCAGGACCCCTTTGCTTCAGTTGGGGCCCGAAGGTAGGCTATGGCTTCCTTGTCCCTCTGGGTTGGAGTCAGTCACTGGAACTGCAAATAGTAGCCATAGTAGCTGAAGTCAGAGACAATATTTGCCAACCCTTACACCATGGCGATATGACAGCCTCATTTCTATGGAAACAGGTTGCTCTCAGTAAATATAACACTATGACTGTGTCTTACTACCAAGCTGAAAGGTGAACTGTGAGTCTTTTTAAAAATTAATGTTTTTAGATTTTTAATATATATTATATTGGCATTAACTGGTAATGTGATTTTTAAAAATACTATATTTCTCCTTTCAAAGTGGCTCTTTTAAAAGACAGTTATAGAAAGGTCAGCATTAGACCAATGATCATTAACTTAAAAAAAATTCTGATACTTAAGATATCACCATTACCAGGATAAACTTATAAACAATGTTAATTAACAAGCCAAGCATTTTTTCTGAAGGCTGAAGTGATTGGTTAGAAATGGATAAATTGGTTATAATGGATAAATTAAAAATTGAGAAATCTGCTAGCTTATTGAAAAGTATAATTGAACGTCAATGTCTATACACAAACATATAGTGTACATTATATGATCCACTGTATGATCATGGTGAGCTTCTAGAATGACACTAGATATTCAGGAATATATGCTTTCTCACTAGATTTTCTAAATCATATAGTCTATGAATTTTATCTTTAAATTTATTTTTGGCTGCATTGGGAGGTAGCGAGAGGGCCCCTTCTCCAGGACCTTGTTTTGCTAACAGACCACCCCTTCTCTTGCATCTTCATTGACCAAAATGTCCCAGCCCTACTTCCCTGGAGTACTTCCTTCTCAAGATCCCTATTATATATTATCTTCCTTTTCTTCTTTCTTTTGCTTTAGCTCTCAAAAGATAATCTATATATGTTGCTTCTACATCCTCAACCACTTTCAATCTGGTTCTTGCCTCTACCAGACTATGAAGCCTTTGTTCTTGAAGGTCGCCTATGACAGTGGGTCTAATCTCCTTTTTTGTTTTTTCCTTGCTCAGATCACACTTTTAGTCTCTCAGCAGCATTTAACCTAGCTGATAATCCATTCTGGAAACTCTCTCCTTCTGGCTTCTGTGACCTTACACACTCCAGCTTTCCAGCACAGAACTGAAAGCCCACACTGTGGGCTTAGACTGTATCCAGTCACAGCACCTTCTGGGATTCTCTGTGCCTCTGTCTTCCTTTTGAAAAAGGGATCATAGTACCTACTGCATAGAGTTGTTGTGAAAATTAAAGCAATCAGGATGCATTTGGTGTTACTGTTTAGTACCTTTCACCCCAAAGTGCCTAGTATGCAGTTTTTAGCATAACATACTTTTAATAATTAACTCATAAATGAATAAATTCAAGGAAGAATCTTTATATACTTGTTTCTGAAGTTTATATGATCCAGCCTAACATAACATCACTATTTAAAAATTTCCCCTCTCAAATGCTACCACTTTTTGATGCCATTTTTGCTAGGACAAGTTAGACAGAATTACATGACGATAACAATCAAATGACTCTGCTGTTTCCCAGGACCCCTTTGCTTCAGTTGGGGCCCGAAGGTAGGCTATGGCTTCCTTGTCCCTCTGGGTTGGAGTCAGTCACTGGAACTGCAAATAGTAGCCATAGTAGCTGAAGTCAGAGACAATATTTGCCAACCCTACACCATGGCGATATGACAGCCTCATTTCTATGGAAACAGGTTGCTCTCAGTAAATATAACACTATGACTGTGTCTTACTACCAAGCTGAAAGGTGAACTGTGAGTCTTTTTAAAAATTAATGTTTTTAGATTTTTAATATATATTATATTGGCATTAACTGGTAATGTGATTTTTAAAAATACTATATTTCTCCTTTCAAAGTGGCTCTTTTAGAAGACAGTTATAGAAAGGTCAGCATTAGACCAATGATCATTAACTTAAAAAAAATTCTGATACTTAAGATATCACCATTACCAGGATAAACTTATAAACAATGTTAATTAACAAGCCAAGCATTTTTTCTGAAGGCTGAAGTGATTGGTTAGAAATGGATAAATTGGTTATAATGGATAAATTAAAAATTGAGAAATCTGCTAGCTTATTGAAAAGTATAATTGAACGTCAATGTCTATACACAAACATATAGTGTACATTATATGATCCACTGTATGATCATGGTGAGCTTCTAGAATGACACTAGATATTCAGGAATATATGCTTTCTCACTAGATTTTCTAAATCATATAGTCTATGAATTTTATCTTTAAATTTATTTTTGGCTGCATTGGGTCCTTGTTGCTATGCATGGGCTTTCTCTAGTTGTGGAGAGTGGGGTCTTCTCTTGTGGTGTGTGGACTTCTCACGGTGGTGGCATCCTTTGTTGTGGCTCCCAGGCACTAGGTGCTCAGGCTTCAGTAGCTGTGACACTTGGCCTAGTTGCTGCAAGGCATTTGGGATCTTCCTGGATCAGGGGTTAAACCTGTGTCCCTTGCATCGGCAGGCAGATTTTTAACCACTGGGTCACCAGAGAAGTCTGTTAGTGAATTGCAGAGTTTGAAAGACTATAGGAAATGACCTAGTCCCATTCCTCATGCATCAGTTGTGCAAACTGAAGCCCAGGATTATCGTCTTTGTCAGGACTCCATCTAACTAGTGGCAGAATTAAGACTAGAATCCACATCTCCTGCTTCTATTATGTCCTACACTGGAAAGAACTTGTTACTCTTTATTTCACACAAAATAGAAGATATTTTAATTACCATTCAAGAAGAAATTCAGTTGACGGTGTTATGTAAGAAACAGAATGTCATAATGAGAATGGTGAAGGAAAGGGATAAAAAGGAAGCTCTTTCAGAGCTGAAACATTACTTTATTTTCTTCTCAAGGCCCATTACCATTTCACAGGAGTTACAACTGCTTAAGGAGCCCATTTGGGTACTTTGTACTGTCATAAGATCTCAGTTCAACTCTGTAGTCTTTATTACGTGCTTAGCATATTCTCTGTGTAGGATTTATTTGGATTGGGACAGTCATTTCTGTCAAGCAGAGTAAAACTAGTCAGACATAAACTTCTATCTTCCTTAGCTAATTTGGTAGTCATAAATTTCATTTTGGGGAGTAGGGAACATATTTTCTTTTTTTTTTAAAAGGAAAGCCATTACACAGGATATTGGTTCAAGAGACGATTCCAACACAGCATCCAAAGGAAACTTACACAATGTGCTGGAGGCAGGCCCGTATCGGTACTGTACCCCATGAGCCGACCGAAGTGCATTCACAGCCTTATAAGCTGCAGATTCCTGTTAATTTAAATGGAAAAATTATATCACATATATCACTGCATTGAAACCTTTAGAATCATTGACATGTCTGAGCATTATCAGTACTCAATTTAGAGAACACTGGGCACACTGATGAATAGCTGTATTTAATGGTAACATTGTTATTCTTTGTTGCATATTGCATTTTGCAATATGTTTTAGAGCACACTATTTCCCTTAATTAATTTCTACAGTGAGCCAATGATCAGTAATATTTCCATATATAGACAAGGAAAGGAAGGCTCATCAAGGTTCAGTGGTCAGACTGGGGTTACACTGCACGGAATGGCCGGGTTGAAATAAAGACATCTTCTGAGACTGATTTAGTGTTCTGCCCTCTTCATTTTGAGCTAGTTCAGAGACACCATTTCTATAAATTACAAACTGCTTGACAGGGCAGAGTCATATCAGTCTTACTCGTAGCTACATATATACCATTTAGCAACATGGCTGTATATACGAGATGCTTAATCACTATTTTTAAGAGAAATTAAAAAAAATAGATTATTTTAATAATTTTTTTTTTTTTTAGCCACACAGCATGAGAGATCTTAGTTCCCTGACCAGGGATGGAACCTGCGCCCCCTGCAGGGAAAGCATGGAGTCTTTGCTACTGGACCATGAGGGAAGTCCCCTTAATCACTATTTCTTGCAGGTATGTTGAATAAGCATAAATCTGCAAGAGCATCAAGATAATCTTATCGATCCTTAAGTACATACTTCAGTGGCTAGGTTTAAGGTAGTTAAAACTCATTTGAATCAGTTCTCAAACCTTTTAATTCAGTAGGAGTGACTCCTCTTGTTCTGTGTGTTTATCCTTTGTGGGAATGGAAACACTTTCAGAACGCTTCCTGACTTCTAAGTTTACACACTCCTCTGGCAGAACTCAGCCAGGTGTGGCTAAGATGTAGAAATTCTAAGGTGTAACTTCCTACCTATGCCGAAAAGCAGGAAAAATAAATGCCATCAAAATACCTAAAGGTGAATATCCTAAGATGAACTCAAATGATAAAGACTACGCTGTGAAAACATTTTCAAATGGTGTGAAAGGACTAGTTTCAACAAGGAGTTAGAGACATATTGAGTGACCAGTGAGGGGAAAAGAAGTATGCTGAAACTGGTATATGACTCTCCCATTTCCACTTGCCTGTGAATAATTTAATGCAGCACATTGAAGCACTCTGGGCAACGTGGTGTTGTATGTTGGACCCGGCTTCAGCCTGCTGTTCTCACTTACCTCTGGGATGCAGAGAGCAGCATTTGCAGCAAATGCTACACAGGGTGGCTATTTAGGGACCAGGCAGGAGGACCTGACAAACATTTATTGTTGATCTCCCTGATGACAACATTGTCCTCACGGGAGTCAACAGAATAGGAATGTAAACACCGTAATGAGGTATCTTTATGGAGAATGTGCAAAGACTGTTAACATCTTCTCCAATGGCCTCAGCAATAGTCCATGGCAAGGGCAGATATTTCTACATTTAGATTACTGCATTCTAATATGAGGAGACCTTTGTTCCTTATTATTTCAGATGACTAAACCCAAGGTAGGGAAAAAGTCTATTGAGAGAGAAAAAAAAGAACCATTCTGCCTGTTTTACACAAAACATAGTTTTAGCCTTTTGTGATCACCGGACTTCTGTGACTGGGGTGTATGTTGATATGAAGTATAGACATATTCCATCCACAAAGAGTAGAAACTTCATCAAATTTTCTAAGAATTATTTTCCAGGGTGGCATCTATTTAGATGAGTTTAAGTGATTCTTCCTTTCTCCATTGCTTTTTCCCTCCAATTGTTCAGAAGGACCCAGGCCTCCTTTATTGGATCTCAGCTAAGTAAGGAGTATATTTGTTTTTTAAATATTTTTATATTTAAAGCAAGTCAGGACTTTTCTGGCAATCCAGTGGTTAAGACTCCATGCTCCCAGTGCAGAGGGTACAAGTTCTACCCCTGGTTAAGGAACTAAGATCTCATGTGCCACGTGCTGTGGCATAGCATGGCCAATAATAATAATAATCATTTTTTAAAAGTTAAAAAAAGCAACTTCATGACCTAAATCCGTTAGCAGAACCACAGACTCCTACATATTGATGGAATGCTCCTGAACAAGTTGAACAGAATTTGATGGTTTCTGGTTAACATTCACAGACTATCTAGTTTCTGAGAACTATAATCTTGGTTTTAGCGAATTAGCTTATCTGCAACCCATGAACAGGATTTCTCAATAGGGTTACTGCTGACAGTTTGAACTGAATTGCTCTTTGCTGTGGAAGGCTGTCCTATGTAATGTAGGATATTTCATAGCATCCTTGGCCTCTACCCACTAGATGCCAATAATATCTTGCAACCCTGTGGTGGCAATCAAAAAAGTTTCCCTAATATTGTCCAGTGTCCAGGAACATCTGGTGTCCCTTGGGAGGAAAGTTCATCACTGGCTGTGAACCACTGATCCAATTTTCATACCATATCCTCTAATTCAAGACAAAGAGAAAGTAATTTAACTTCTGGTGGGAAAATAAATTCAAAATATGGAGACCATCCTCATGTGATAGTTATAATACATTGCATAGTCTATATAATCAGTTGTGAGGATATAAACAGATGCTGTGCCCAATTTAGAAAGGGATGAACAATTGCCTATAGAAATATTGTAGTACAAGGTTCTAGGGTGCCAGGTCACTAACACCAAAAATGAAAAGCATCTTTGATCCACTGAGGAGCTGAAGAATAGCACAATCTAGCATCACTCCCACCTTTACAGTATTTCTCAAGAGAGAGAATTTGCTCAGAATTCTTGCACAAAATGCTAAGAACAGAGTTCCTCTTTTGGATAGGAAACAAACTTTCCCCAGACCACCTTCTGACCACCTCATGTTCCTCATTCCTCCTAAGTCCTGGACATTTAGATCAAGAATTCCTGCAACCCCAAGCAACAGATGCAGGATTTGGAGATTGAGGTATAGGAAGAAAGGGGATGCTTTTATGAAAAAAACTTTTAACTTTAACATACCTACAGAAGTGTATACAAATTAAGTTTACAGCTCGATGAAGGATCACAAGTTGCACACACTCACCCAGTAACCAGCATCCAGACAAAGAAGAGAACATCAACAGCAACCCAAAGCCTGCCTACGCCCCCTCCCAATCCCTTCTCCCTCCTTGTTCCTTACTTGTAATACTATCTGTTAGCTTGGCCTGGCTTTGAACTTCATAGGCCTCTGGATGCTGTAGACTCTGAGCCAGACTCACTTTACAAGGAATTAATTCCTATAGTGGATAGCTTGTTGGGTTTCTGAGATGAGGAGAGGAAAGAACTCTGCTCTTTCACTTTCAAGTAATCTCATGCTTGAAAAGCTGTTCATTGTAAGCAACAACTTGTCAGATACATGCCCAGAGACTTAGTAGCATTAAGCAAATAGCGCTTATAAATTGAAACTTGCTTTTAATTAATGAGAGTCAGACCATAATTTATGAACAATTATTTACTCAATAAAGTTAATTACACTCCTGCATATGTGACCGAAGCTGTAAAACAAATCAAATCTATCCTGACATTTTCCAAATAACATGTGGTAAGAAAGTAAATAGTTTGGAAATGATAGCATTTGAGGAGCGGTGTAACACAGTGGTTAAAAGCA